>CAIGRS010239049.1:15609-35676 GCA_903798395.1 Fraxinus floribunda
TTTTTTTTTTTTTTTTTTTTTTTTTGCTAATATTGAATTTGATACATGTGTTGCTAGTGAAGTATGAGCTTGCATATGTCCTATGAATCTATAATTATGGTTGGATGGTTAAGACACCTGATCTTTAGAGATTAACTTTCAAAGTTTTTGTACATTGTATGCCTACGTTTTTTAAAGATTTCCTGCATTTTGGTATATGGCGTTATTCTAGGTCTTTGCTAATTTTTATCCATGATCCTGAAGCTTGAGAAACATTAGAGCACTTATTGAATCCTAGCCCCATCATATAAAGAACTAAAATTTATAGCTGAGCCTTACTTGCACGACCTAGCCCATTTGATCCTGGAGGAGTTGGAAGTTATGCAATTGAGCAATTACATTTCTTCTTGTTTTTTAGTCGCAACTCTTTCCTTCAATGGTCATTATAATCTAATATCAGTGCAAATGGCACATCATCTTTCCTTTTTCATGCTCTTATCCATTATTATTTTCTTTCATTATAAAACATGAATATCAAATGGAAACAATCAAAATGTATGATTATATGAGAAACTATGGACAAATAAACCTGATGGTATTCTAGAACTTTAAATTTACTCGTATAAAAAATGCATAAAAGTTACTTTAGTTTATTTTGAATTTTTTGCCTCATGTCGTAAAGCATATGATGAGTTATCACTTGTCAGAACCTTGCACTTTTTGGTCAAGAATAGCAGGTGAACCAATGAGTTCAACAATACAAGGAAATTAATAACCAAAAAAGGCCAAAAATTATAGCAAGGAAATCCGTTGTTATCTTTATTTGATTTGATTGAATTGTAATTTTCTGGGAGAAAGATGAGACATGAGGCTTGGAAACCATATCCTATACGGTTTGTACCTTGAAGAACGCCATGAGATTTTAGAGTTGAGATCTGACGTCCAATTTGCTGTCTACCCAATTAATTATTGATACATAATTTTTAAATTAATATGTCATCTAAATTTACCCTCAATAAGTTCACCAATAACCCACCAAATTGATGACATGTTAATTTAAAGTGACGAGTCAATAATTAATTAAGTGGACAACAAATTAGACAACAGATCTAAACTAGAGATTTTGGCTTGTAAATGTAATAGACCATTTGCATCAAACTCCCATATAGTTTCACACTTTCTAAATTGTCTTTAATCATTTATGTTATATTTATATATTGCTTTAAAATCATGCAGGATTGATGTTGCAGTGGCTATTTTTGGGCCTTGTTGTTTAGTATGCTTCTGTTATCATCATATTACCCTATGCTGAAGACATTACTGGATATCATTATATGCCTTGCTATCTTTCTTCCTGTATCTTTGAGCATTTCACGACAGAAACTTGCAAAGAAATGGGAGAGGAGGTTGATGCTACCTTTTTCCATGTGAATGCCGTGAATGATAGCCAATGAATTGGCGCATCATTCAACTTCACTAAAACAAGGTTTTAGGTGACTATTCAAGAAACTCAAAGCTCCAACGTCGTGATTATGTACGCTTACAAACCTGATAGGAACACATTATTTTTTTCTTGTTCTTTCCCTGTTTCTGACGACCAATACTCAAAAGCTTTGGGAATTTACCGAGCAACTTATTCCTTTAACAAGTAAAAGGGAATTACTCGAGCAAAAGTTGAAGTCCTAGCCATGATTTATTTTTCTCCTTTATTGGGTTGTGATGCCTTTTTGGAAAAAACAAAAAGATTTTGGCTGAAATTTGAGTTATATGTTTTCATTGGAGTTTATGATAAATTGTAAACAAAATGCTTGGCAGCCAACCACAGAGGAATCTATCCATTTTAAAATGGCCGAATAACCAAATGCAATTAAGTCCTTGTTGCCTGGTTGCTTTATCTTTCATTCTCATGATTGCATTGGGTGATTGAATGTGGTATGTTCTTTCTCCATCTGATACTGCCATGTCCTCTAGAGAAGAACTCGGTCATCTGTAGGTCCACAAGAGGGTTTGGGCAATGCAAAGACGAGAGATTTATATTTATGATTGTCAATGTTTTAGTTGAATGACGCATTCTTGTAGTCTTCAGAAAAGCCGTCCCCTCCCTCCACATTAGTTTGATAATGGAATAGATATCTAAAGTCCATTAGTATTATACTCTACTTTGATCTAGTTCAGTTTTGATAGTGGATGTCAAGCCATAGATTGTTGGATATACTTCTGATGTTTCCTATTTGTGTATTTTCAATATTCTAAAATTTTAACCGAGACCGAGCATAGTTTGTTTAATTTTGTGCCAGTGTATAATTACAAATTATATATTAGAATTGATCTCTTGTACTAGTGGGTAGGATAAAAATTTAATACAGCTGACATGTCAAGAAAACTTTAGTTATGATTCTTTGAATTTATGACCATTTTAGAGAACCATATTTAAGGTTCTCTTGTCGTGTCAGTAGTGGTGAGAAGCTTTTATCTTGCCTAGCAGGAGATCAAGATTGATATAGATATGGCATTGCTGAATTATGTTGTTATTTCTGATTGGAGATTATTAAAGCAGTGATTGTATTTTCTTGTAAAGTATTTGATGCAATTTGATTGGCAATTAAAGATCTTGCTAGCATTTCAATTGACATGAGTACAAATTTTTTAAGGATCTTTTCTATCAAAAAAAAAAAATAATAAAAAAATTATGGGCTGGGTTCGGCTTAACTCACCTAGCCAAAAACTGAGCTCAGATTATTGTGAGCTCAAGCAGGCGTGCAGCCTGAGCCGTTGTTACTTCTATGCATTCATTCACGTATAATGTTCGTTAGTTGATGATAAGGTACCATTTTGGCAGTTGGGGGAGATAAATCTTGATTTGGACCAAAACGCTAGTTGCCTTCGAGTGGCTTAAATGTTTGGTGGCTGCTTTTTACACCTACCATCAATCTCAGCTCGACATACAATGAAGCTATCATCGATAGGGGTAAAGAATTTTTTTTGTTCGAGCAGTCAAATATGAATGCTAACGATAGAAACTCTATTAGGCCAAAATTAACACGAGCGAATGAAATCGAGTACTCCAAAACTGTTTTAGATAGAGATGGACGAATCATCACAAATTTTAAAAAAAAATGTTAAAATTATATTTTCTAGTTATTTTAAACCATTTTACGGCGCTACTAAAAGCCGAAACTATCGGTCAATCAAATGTCCACCAAGTATAAACTATATTAACTCTCACTTGCAATTGGATAATTTGAGCTAATGTCATCATTAAACCCTCCAATTGGGTATTAAGAGTTTATTCAACTACAACACGTATTACTGATGCATAATGTGGATGTGCCGTGCACGAAATCAAAATGCCTCAAATTCCCCTTTTTTGAAAGAGAATACAATCGATACCATTTATTCATAATAAAAGAAATAATACAAACTCAGTAGAGAGTCCCATCTTATATATGAAAGCACTACTTGAGAAATTAGGCGTATAAAATGCCATCTTTTAGGTCTTGGTGATAATAATGCCGTGTCGCTATAATTTTAGCCATACATTTTGTTGGTTCTTTGCAACTATCATCGCTATTCTTGTGTACTTAATCCATCTGTGGCGAATCTAGTCCCGAAAACATGGATGAGAGTTTGCTCTAAAGGGTTGAACGTTTCGATGCTGATGGCTCTTGGAATTCACATGGAAGTTGAAATATGTCATGCAACTTTAGGATACAATAACGTGGAAAATAAAGTAATTTTATATTTTCATACATCTTCCACCATTGAACTTTAGATAAGGTTGATTATGATCTAAGCTCAAATATGACACTTAGATAACGTTAATTGTGATCTACACTACATATAAAATAGAGACGTGCTACAGGTACATGAATTCAAATTCTTGTACCGGTCAGAACACAAGAGGGATTTTTTGCCAATATTTTAATTCACATGGGGTTGCCCCATGTGAGTGAAATTTGAATTCCTTTGTAAATTCTTGTTATTTTTTCCTATATGCGTAGCTTTTTTCTATAAAATAATCAGTCAAATTCGAACGTGCTCTTGAAATAGTAGGTGATGGAGTGGTAAAACTTGAAACTATACTGAACCCAATTACTCAATCTGATACGTTAAAGTTTAGTGATCAACTTGAATTTTTTCGAAAGTTCAGCGGTCGCATATGAAATTTACTCTAGATTGTGATATTGGAGCTATCCTTTGGTCTCTTTGAAGCAGCTAGGTTTTAGATTAAATAAGACCGATTGTAACAAAGTATGAATGCGACGTTGAAGATAACACTGTTAACGGTACTTAATCACAGTGTTATCTTAAAAAAAATAAAATTGCTGGAGAATAATGAGTCCACGTTTTAGAAAAAAATAAGAGTTTTGCAATGATTGTAACTGTCCCTTTTGGATGAAGTGGAGAGTGATGCAATGATATTTCATAAATTGGCTTTAGTTTCGTGATTTTTTTATTTTATTTCTGCAGTTTGGATGACTTTTCACAAAGGGCCTTTGGTTTTATTGTTTTTGTATGGCCTAAGATTGGGAGGGTGGTGTTGTCATGGGATGCTGTCGGCTAATGTAACCAAATTAGACAGATTGCTTCTTGTTTAAACAGTATTATCCCCTTTTTTCTTGGAAGTTTCTTCTAATGGTCAACAATAATACAAACAAAATTTCGTATCTAATCTCTCTCTCTCTCTCTCTCACACACACACACACAATGTACATATAGGACATGTACGATATGTTTAATAGTTATCAAAACGTAAAATATTCTCAACGTTGCTTTTGATTTTTCTTTCTCTATGATGAACAAAATTAGATCCTATGCAATGATATTTCTATTTTTAATATGTTCATTTAAATTCGTTTTCTTTATAGTATGATGAGATGGAAGAAGAACGAAAGGTGTTACAGGAATGTTGTGATAAAGACGAACAAATTGAACGAAAAACCCATAAATGAAATAAGAAACAAAAAGTGTGGTCATACTTCGAATATTTAATATGAGTAAACGAACACACGTGAATTAGATTATATTCATCTTCTCTATTCTTAAAAACTCCGTCGAACCATTTTAAAGACTCCAAATCCTCTTGAACAAGTTCGAGTCTACGTCCTTGTTTGGTCCCAATTTCTTAAAATTCATTTTTGTGTGATGATTTTGTCTTCCATCCATCAAATGAATTGAATGAAAAGATAGACATATAAATTATCTAACATTTTTTTTTTATTTTTTTTTTTGGCGCTAAATTTGGTTTTGTCATTATGCAGTCGCTACTCCCTTCAAAGAATTCTCCCAATTAGTGCCATTAGTTCCAAATTTAGATGGTGGTGGAGATTAGAATATGTTGCTTAATTGAGACCTTGGAATTTTATTTTGCAATTCAATCATTATTACAATAATTAGTTTTCAATGACGTGACATTGAAATTGATGGAATAATAAAAATCCATTTAATCGAGAAAAATTATATTCAAGAAAAAGATTCGTTTCATTAAAGATTATACGATTAGATCATTTTTCAAGATCATATATCGAATTTTCAATGTAATGAGAAGAACGAAACGAGAAAGAGATTTCATATTTTAGTAAATGTAGAATATAATTTATGTAGTCAAATTCAATAGTCTAAGCCATTGTTTGGTTTACATTAAAATTTTCATTCTTCTACTCATTGTTAACCACGCATTTTTCAATAAAATAATATTTTCCATTACATCAATAATTTTTTTTTTCAATCACACATTCTCCATCAATCTACTATTCCAAAATATATTCTTCCAAAATAATTTTGCCCAAACACACCCTAAAATGATTTTAAATTGTACTTTGTTGCATGATTATCCATAATGTTGTAAATGATTACCAATTTAAAAAGTCGATTCACCCATATACTCCCAACAAGCGTGTCAGTTTCTTTCCCAAATTTGAATTTCAATCAACTGCAAAATAGACTTTACAACGAAAGCTCACAAATTGATCTGAAATTTCTATTCTTTTTTTATACCACAATATATTAAAATAATAAAAAGTGCCCTACATTATTGGTGAAAAGTCAGTTTTTTTGCCAAAAAAATAGGACCAGAAACAGTTTTAATTTGCACTTATTGTGTCGTAATCCATAATGTTGTATAAGATTCCAACCATCTAGTTACATTGAATCTAATCGCATCAAATCACTAGTCGATATTTCAATTAAATGAGTAAACTAACTATTACATTTTGTTCTTGAGCCTTCAATCGCTAACTCGGTCCCAACCTTTAAAACGAAGGGTTTAGATCCTCAGAACTTTCAATTTTGCTGTAGTCGTGCGGATGACCTTTGTCCAATGTTCATGATCGTTTTCACAGTAAAATGAATAATTTTCTTCTATTGGGATTACTTGTACAACAATAGCAGAAGGGTAAGGACCAAAATTTTGTTTTAAAGGTTAATCGACACCATTTTTTATTTTTATTTTTATTTTTTTCCAATCTAATTGTATTGAAAATATTGATTGAATTAAATAGTGAAAATGAATTTATATAGAGTAATGACATCGTGCCCTTTGACTCACTGAGTCACTGGTGATGCATTTTAGTGTATTGTATTCATTGTTCCTTAGATCGATAGTCGACTTGAAAAATAAATATTGAATTGTTATTATAAGATTGAAATCATCATAGAAGATCTTGAAGCCGACTCCTTTTTTATGCTCTAATCTCCTTTGCAAAAACAAATAATTAATCTACTCACAGAGGGCTGTAAAGGAGAGTTGCAGGCCCTTAACGGGCCTACACTAGTTGGAAGCTCATTAATTTCGGGTCTACCCGATAACCACCGCACACACGTGCAAAAGAATTGTGCGATCGGCTAAAATGGCGCAATTGATTGGGTTGGGTTGTTGGGGAGTGGGTAGGACTACATACGTGTCATCTCAACGCGGCCCACCCGCACGAGTGGTTAGGTAGGTTCACTCCAATCGCTTGTTTATCACTTATCAGGGTCAACCCTCCAAGGGATTTCTTTTTCTTCTTTCCATTTTTTTTTTTCCTTTTCTTTTAATTTTTTCGTGGGGAGCTTCCAGTTAGGCACCGACTTACCTTAGTCATCCCCAATCCAATTTCCCGTTTGACCCTCATTAAATTTATGGAAAATCCTACGACCTCATTAAATTTATGGAAAATGCTAAGAGTAGATTATGGTGTCCGTCGGCACTCCATCCAGTAGGTGGTGTTGGATGTTTATTATGGACATCATAATGTACTTGTAGCACCACCCTAAATTTATAATACATTTTTTTCTCTTTTTTTTAAACTACATTCTCCAATAAAATAATATTACACATAAGTTAAAAAATTTGGACCAAACTTGATGTACACTCAAAGTGTACATCAAATTTGACAACCCCTCACAATAGGGGAGCCCACTTTTTTTTGGAAGCGCCTCCCCTATTGTGAGGGAGGATGCACATTAAGTTGTCAAACTTGGTGTACAACCATCATTTTCCAAAAAAATTGTTTTTTTTTTTTTCAACCACATTCTCCAGAAAAACATCATTCCAACAATTATAACATCAAATAATATGTGCCAAACAAGAGCTTAATGTTTACCAAAATTAATTTGTAGACTCTCAAACAACAAAATAATTATAACATTTATGTTTATTTAACAAATAACAAAACTCATTATAGTCAATGTATTATTTATTTGATAGCAACTAGAGGTTAGTATTCAAATTTAAGTATTATTAAAATCGCTAGATCGGACACTGTAACTTGACAAGACGATAACAACGAACTTTGATTTTGTGGCATGTACAAGGAATAAATAGCCCGATGAAATGGTCGAACTGATTAAATTCTCTATAATGCACCACTAAACGGAATTCTAGCAATAATGTAAGCTTCAACTTTTTATTTCAATATTCTAGCAAATGGTGCCCTTGTTTGTACATTTTTCAATAAAAATAATTTTACATATAATTGAAAACATTTTCATATTTTTTAACCACGCATTTTCTAAATTACACTATTTCAAATTACATTTTTTCCCCCAAAATGGGATTCAAACAAGGGCGTGCTCTTATTCTGTTTAAATTTTTCAAAATTGATCTAAAGTTATCACATCATTTTTATTAATCTATAATGTACAACATGTCCAATATCTCAGTACAAGTCTCAATAATTTGATAAGGAATCAAAAACCTTATAGAAATCAACAATGCTACGAGTACAACGGAATTTTACAAGTTTTTTTGGTCAAATGTCGAGTGTAGCACTATATTGGTCTGTTTTAATCTTCTTCTTTTTTCATCGTCCGATCCAAAAATGTCACCTCCCTCCCGTGAAACTCCCTTGTGCGCATGCTTTTTTCTATAGAAATATACGTAGATGAGGTAATTTACAAACAGGAAAAATTTAAAAGTCGGGTGTTAACTTTGACATAATTCAATTTTCAAGTGTCAAGTTTCAAAATTCAAAACTTAGATATTTATTTATAATTAAAAATATTTTTAGTAATTAATTATGAAATAAATTTATTAAATATTTAATTCTAATATAATATAATTAACTCACCCCACATCCACCACCCATACCGTTTTGATGACTATTCTGACAACCGTTCTGGCCACCACTTTTTTCAGTGACTATTCCGGTGACCGTTCCGTCGTAGCTTTATTTCGACGACTGCTCCAATTTCAATAATTTATACAATATGGTCACAGATTCACAATTTAGATAATCATATATTATTTCTCAATAACAAATAATAATTTTTATACGTTATAGATTATTTTATTGTCACAGTTCAAAAATTTCGTAGGTCACAATTCATTCGTTGGTCACAGATTACAAAATTAGTTGGTCACGGATCAAGATTTATAGGTCACACAGTCACAAATTTACAAATTAGTTGATCACAGATTTTTTCACGATCACAGATTATATAATTTTTAAGTCATAGATAACAAAATGTCACGGATTATATTTTTAGTCACAGATTACCGAATTTTAAGGTCACATATTATTATTTTTTTTGTCACAAAACCAAAATCACCAGATCTGTCAGATCCTTCACCTGTACCACCGTCGACTGCCACCACCATTATCAACCTACCACACACCACATCTGGTCAAATATCACCGCACACCGACAATGCCACCACCATCGCGAGCAAATCTGACCAACAACAACCGTGGTACAGACATCGAACCAGCGAAAATTTCAGATCGTCGAACCCACTACAAACCGGACACTCCGATCTCTTCATTACAACTGGCAGCGACAGTGTACAAACCCATCATTACAGCTGCTACAGCAGCGTTGCAAGAAAAGCCGATCTGAGCCCACCACCACACACACAAAACATCACAACCGCCAGATCCACCACCACACAAAACTCCGCCACCACCCACAGCCACCAAACAAAGCACGGCCACCACCCTAACCGCTGATCCACCATCACAGACGCCACCACACAAAACACCTCAGATCACTCCCCAAATTTTCTCTTTTGATCTCGAAAAATGGCCGATGAAACCCCACAATTAACTCCACCACAGACTCACGGCGGGTGCTCCTATTGAACTCTATCAGCGACGAGGGCGATGCCGCTGTCGGGGCTCACATCACCGGCTGCGAGGGCGGGCACAGCAGCTACGACGCCACTGCTCGACCCTCCGACGACGGGAGCTCCTCAATGGCGACGACGATCTAAGGATAGATGAAAATGGAGAGGGTAGAGAGAGACGAGAAGAGAAGGAGAGGTAGAGGTAGAGGAAAAATGATTTAGGGTTTGAGATTAGGTAGGGTGAGTATAATATTTAATTGTTAATTCAATACTTGAATTTTGACTAAAAAATCTTCTTACCTAATTTTTGCACACTGAAATTGAAATACCTGAAATTATATAATTTCCTCTTTACCAAGGATCGGGCTCTAGATAGTTAAGGACAGACAATGTGGGCAGGGTCAAAACCCAGCCCAAGCCCACTAAATCTGTCAAATATATGTGGGACCCTTTTTGCATTGAATCATTATTATGTACACGTGCAACTAATTTACTCTTTGGACAAATAAGTGACAAAGTTTGCAGCATAGATTGGAGTGAAAAAACTGGTCCTATCATTATTATCTGTGGGATAAGAAAGTGAAATGGAACCAGTTTCTCACTTGGTGAAGAACATACATATAGAAGATAGTGAATTTACTTAAAACTTAGTCTTTCATTAAATATGTTTTTTATTAAAGATTTTAACACGTGTATAATTTCTATAAATGGATGATAATAAATCTCGAACCCGAATATTTTTCTTTAATATGAAAGATATATAATGAACACACTTTTTAATTTTTATATTCTCTGATATTGTCTAGCACTTTTGTCCATGTTTGTCTTCTATTCTTTTAAAACTATTTTTTTACATACTTATTTTCAATTATATATTTATAAAATAAAATACTGTACACGTAAATTCAAAATTTTTTCATACTTTTTAATTACGTATTATCCAAATATTATATATTCAAAACAATTTTTTTTTTCAAAAAAAAATAAAAATGAAGACCAAACAGGGGTTTAAGAATATTTCTAAGAGACTATTTAAAGATAACATTTTACAATTTAGAAAGTATCGATAAATTTAAAAAAGCATAAGTTTTAAATATTTCAATTGATTCTTTATATTTAATACTTAATTCTCTATCTTTTATTTTCCTAACTTTCATCTAAATTATTATATTATTTTCCTCATTTGAAAATTGAAATACTTTGAATAAATATATAGATAGTGGGTTTGGCTCTTCAAATTTGGAGAGTCAAACTCACGCTCTAAATCAAAATATTAATTTAAAGAGTCTCTTAAGGGCTAATTTTTTAAAATATAGAGCATCTTATATTTAAATAATCTCTTTAAAATGCTTTGAGGTCGAAAAAATTAGGACCAACTTAACCTTTCAACTAATTTGGTGTTGAATTTTCAACATTCAAAAGTGAAATACTAGATTCTCAAGCTATTTAAACATGCGGATTTGAGTAATCACGGGTAGATGTTGAGATTATACGTGAATTAATACTAGAGGCAAAATCGTCTACTTAAGTCGTAGGTTCTTGATAAATTTTTAAAAAGTTAGGATAATTATATTTCAAAGCACACTAAAAGAATATTTGAACATAAATTGTTATCAATGATAGTGTGTCATGTGTAGGGATGTAAATAAGTCGGGTCGAGCCGATTGGCGAGTCGAAGATTACAGCTCACACGCAACTCGGGTAAAAGATGGCTAGAGGTTTTTATTAGCCGGAGTCAAGCCGAAATTCAATCAAAAAACTGAGGCTTGGCTCGAGCTTCAGGCTCGAACCTTACTGAGTCGAGTCAGCTCGTTCTTTCCTTCTTTTTTTAGGATAAACGACATGTAGACACTTGCCTAAAGCAGGCTGCTTCAGGTGACCTGTTTTAGGTAGCTGCCTGAAAGGCAAACAAACAACAGATCGCCTCAGACAGTAGACCTACTATGTTTTATTTTTTGGCTTTTTATCCTTATTTTCACTTTCATTATGCAATTCATCCATTTTTTTTCAATTAGAAAGTTGTGAAATGATGAATATATTATTTTGTCTAAAAAAAAGAATGAAAGAACTAATTTCAACTATAGTCCATTTTTTTTTAGAAAAGTACAAACGAGTCTTAAATAAATTATTAAGAGTGTAATTAGCGTATAATGTTTTATACTTTTCACTATTACTGTGAAAAACATCTATTCCTTTTATGATATTTTCATCATTAATTACACATTTAATTGCGCAAATCATTATTTCTATTCATTTTCATCAAATTTCTCAATAAAAGATGTAAAATAATGAATATACTCTCTTGTTTAAATAGAAAAAAAAACAATTTTTTTTTTAATTTCTAATTTTTTAATAATTTAGTTGGGACTCGTTTACACTTTTTAATTTATAAATTTTTAATTATTTATTTGGATAAGTGACGTGAAAGTCGCTAGTGATTTCAAAGCCCATAAAGCCCAAATTGATAGCTTCCTCAACGAGTAGAAATCTCGATTCACAATTAAATAAGTTGAAAGTTGAAGCCTGGGGACGGTTTAGGCTCCAATAATTTTTCTCTTTAAGGTCGAGCTTGATTATTATATAATAGTGCTAAAGGTGAAGAAACGAAACTCAATATATAAAAGCAGCTCATTGGCCAAAGGGCTTTAATTAAAATGATGCTTTCCTCTGCTTAAGGTAAACAAAACAGCCTGAGAAAAAAAAAACGTTAAAAGCTCCTTTGCATACCTTCACAAAAGCAGACATCTGATTCCAGTAGAGAGAGATATAGAGAGAGAATCGCCATGTCTGACTTGGAGTTTATTCTCTTTCTTCTGGGTTTGGCTCTTCTTATTATCCTTAACCTATATAAAAGAAAACAAAATTACTCTTTGAATCTTCCACCAGGCAACATGGGTTGGCCTTTTCTTGGTGAAACCATTGCTTATTTGAAGCCATACACTGCTACTACAATAGGAAAATTCATGGAGGAACATATTTCCAGGTAAATAAATCATTAATCCTCATAAACCCTGCAAAAATGTATACAAATTCTCAAGCTGACATTCGAATTCTGATTATAGATATGGAAAAATCTACAAATCCCATTTATTCGGTGAGCCGACGATAGTATCGGCCGATGCAGGGCTGAATAGATTCATTCTACAGAATGAAGGCAAATTGTTTGAATGCAGTTATCCCAGAAGCATTGGAGGAATTCTTGGAAAATGGTCTATGCTTGTTTTAGTTGGTGACATGCATAGAGATATGAGGATAATTTCTCTCAATTTCTTGAGCAATGCCAGGCTCAGAACTCATCTTCTAAAGGAAGTTGAAAAGCATACTTTGCTGGTTTTGGATACCTGGATTGAGAATTCCATCATCTATGCACAGGATGAAGCCAAAAAGGTATGGAAAATGGCTCGTTTTATCTTAGAATCGACTTTTCATTTGAGCTTTTGATGGATTTTTCTTTTTCTTTCTTTGCAGTTTACATTCAACTTGATGGCTGAACACATAATGAGTTTGGAGCCTGGAAAACCAGAGACTGAACAGTTGAAAAAAGAGTACATAACATTCATGAAAGGAGTGGTTTCTGCTCCTTTGAATTTTCCTGGAACTGCATACAGAAAGGCTCTAAAGGTAAAATTATGATGCCCGTATTTATATTTTTAACTAATTACTAGTTCTAATTTTGATTATTTTCGCTTTTTTATGTGTACAGTCTCGATCAATAATCCTTAAATTTATCGAGCAAAAAATGGAGGAAAGGGTGAAGAAAAAGACTGAAGATAATGATCAAAATGAATTACTGGGATGGGTTCTGAAGAATTCCAATCTTTCAAAGGAGCAAATACTTGATTTAGTGCTGAGTTTATTATTTGCTGGCCATGAAACCTCATCTGTGGCAATAGCTTTGTGCATTTACTTCTTGCAAGGGTGTCCCACTGCTGTTCAGCAATTAGAAGTAAATAATCAACTTATCTCTGCTTTATTATAAGTTGTTCCAATCCTGTTATTAATTATGTACTTTTTTTCTGTTTATGTGACTTCAGGAAGAGCACATAGAAATATCTAAAGCCAAGAGGGAATTAGGGGAGACAGAATTGAGCTGGGATGATTACAAGAAAATGGAATTCACACAATGTGTAATGTTTCTACCTTTCCCCTTAATTTAATACTTTTAGCCATCCTTAAAAGCAATTTACTTTTTTTGAAGTATAATTTACTTTTAAGCACAAATTAAATATTTTATAAGCATAATTTATAAATAATTATTAACAGGTTATAAGTGAGACATTAAGGCTTGGGAATGTGGTGAGATTTCTTCACAGAAAAGCAATAAAAAATGTAAGATATAAAGGTATGATTCTTGACTTGTAAAATAAATATTTTATATGGCAAAAGCAGAAAAATAATTAATTAAAATGATTTATTATTGTTTTTATTATGAAAAAGGTTATGACATTCCATGTGGGTGGAAAGTATTGCCAGTGATTGCAGCCGTGCATTTAGATCCTGCACTTTTTGACCAACCTTGGCACTTCAATCCATGGAGATGGCTGCAGGTTCGTCCCTTTATCTCTTCAAACCCCAACATTTTTGCTCTGACTCGTTCTTCATTTTTCTCTATCATATTCAATTAGGGTAATGCAATAAATGAATTATATTATATTTCTTCCATAAAACCCGAAAAAGGGATCAAATTGATCGTCGTCTAAGATCGAACTCTAATATCATCTCATATCGAGTTTTCTAGCCTGTATAGTTAAAACCCTTATGCGTCAAGTTTATTTTATGTTGAATTGCGCAGAGTCGGATAAATTAATAAGATATTTGTATGTAGCCTAGATGAGTCAAAAAATTGTTGATCATGTTTGAAATGTACACAATATCATATAGTAGACAGTGAGAAGTACAAAAGAAGGGTCTCAAGTTCAAAATAGCAATGACTTCTGTTCTTGAAGTTGGGTCAATTCTGGTCTGATAGTATGTAAAGCTGTTCTTTGCATCCTTGGATTGTTAAATACCTAAAAGACAGTTGTCCAAACTTTAATACTGTAAAATAAACAGTTTAATTGGAAAGGGAGTAGAGAAAGAGATGCTAACCCACCAATCCCCAAAGTAATTATGAATAAACAATAATTTAAGATAGAAGATTTAGCCATTGCTTGAAGCCCATTTTTGGGTCAATATGCATTTTAGAACAGAGTTCTGTTGGAGAATGTGTGATTAAAAAGTAAGGAAATTTTTTTGAATTTATGTGTAAAATTATTCATATGATGATTTGTTGTTGGAAATAAAATTTGAAAAAAATGAGTTTTTGAAAAAATGGGATCAAATTGAATAATTAATTCCCTGTTTGGTACACATTAAAATTTTCATTTTTCTACTTATTTTTAATCACACATTTTTCAATAAAAAATAATATTTTTCATCATATCAATAACTTTTCTTTCTTTTTCAATCGGGCATTTTTCATCAATCTACTAATAGTTAGGATGAACTTTATTTTTAATCAAGAAACTTTCCAATATCTTAAATTTTTTGATAAAACATCCATCGAGTACAAAGAATCCCATGTAGTAGTACAAGAAATTCATATTTAGTCAAATAATCTCATAAAAAATGAACAGTGGAAATGATATTTCAACGCAGGATAACTGGGCCCATTTCATGAACTGTCTTGATCAATCAACAGATGTTTGCAAACCCGTACAGATTAAAATATTTGTGAGATGAGATGAAAATCTTTCCTCCACTCTCTCTGTCTTCTCGTGCGTGGCCCGAAGCCCGATGTTGAGCTTAAGAATCATTAAAGTTCCCATGTGGATTGTGGGGTTGCACGTGCACATGCACGAGTGCTTTTCATTATGGAGGACATCTCTCTTTCTTGCTCCAACCAATTTCTCCTCCTTTTTTTTTCCCCCTCTTTCTTCATAGATAGAGATACTTGGTTGTCTCTAACATTTCAGACCTAACACATTCCCTTATAGAATAAAATAAATCTTGATAAAAAAGTGTTTATTTAACATCCGGATACTTTCATACCTTAGATTAGATATGGTTATATAGTCGGACTTACTTAAAGTCTTTTTGATATCGATTAAAATCCAATTAAAATTGAAAATATAACCGTTATTGGATTCCACTAGTTTTTCAATTTTAATTCGATTTTATATAATCTCTACCAAGCGGGCTCTTAGAATGCTTGCTTTTGAATAAATCTCGATAAGGTCTTCCTTGAATTGATCGAAAATGTCCCATTTTGAATTAATCCCGATAAAGAAATTTGTTTATTGAACATAATAGAATAGAACTAATAATTTCTCCAAGTCTTTTCCCCCGGGTGAGTTCGGTGGATTATACATGTAGATATCACTAAACACGATAATCGTGAAATATTATCATGTGTTTGTTGTTTAATTAAATAAAATTGTGTCACTTGCCTCCTTTATAGGAATGATGGCAACACATCGAATATCCACATAATTGAGTGTGTTGTGTCGTTGTTGGTGCAGAATAATACTCGCGGAAGTCAAAATGCGACAACAACTAGTAATAATTTCATGCCATTTGGTGGAGGACCACGACTTTGCGCAGGGACAGAGCTGGCCAAACTGGAGATGGCTGTATTCATACACTACCTAGTCCTCAATTTCCGTTGGGAATTAGCCGATGCGGACGAAGCATTAGCATTTCCATTTGTCGATTTTCCCAAAGGCTTACCCATTAGAGTCCAACGTCATGCTTTATAATGGAGATGAAATCGTCACAAAATTTCGAAAACGAAATGTGTGATGGATAAATGGAACAAGATCATGTTTTCCGATTTCAGAAAATGAAATTTGCTTGGATTTTAATGGATCGTCTTTCGGCTCACATGACTTTGAGGGAGAAAGGCATTTGCCACAAATTATGTTAGGACCACATATATCTTCTATATATTCTCATTCTTCTGTGTAAATTGTATCCTTTTCTTTGATTTTGTAAGTGGAATATGCACAATTAATTATTCTTATGCAATGTGATTTTGTATCAATGTTGGTACCATTTTTTTCTTCTTATAATTAACTGTAGAGTGTACAAATTAAATACAACTGTGACTAACGAGAGAATTTATAGCAATAAGAGAGAAAATCTTGTTGTGGTAAGTGAGAGTTTCATTTACGTTCAATTGATAAAGTCGTGTTTAACTATTCCAGTTATCCAATACAATAATACGATGAATGTCGAGATTGATGAAGCCTTTTTTTTTTTTTCACTATTGATTGATGTTGTGTAATAAGTAGTATTAACCAGCATGCTTTTGAAACGGTGCTACACGAACCTTCGGTTGACATCTTGAATGACCGAAAACCCATGCATAATGTGAGAGTCGGTAATCCAAAGTGTCAATCATTTTCGGATAAAGTGACATTACTCAAATAATATTCATTTCCCGTCATGTTAAGAAATAGAACTGGCTAATCTTAAATGAAAGAGTTAGATATCGTTTTAACATTGATGAAACCCTCTCTTCTCGAAAAGCGCGTCCACAAAGACATATTTATGGTGGCACACACCCCAAAGGGAATTAAATAGCCCCTCCTTGAATCATTTAAGACCATAGTAATTATACTTTTTTTTATTTTTGTAGCATTGTGGACGTTTTAGTCTCGTCTTTAGTTGTAGGATTCTGCCCTAGTTGTTTACTCTTTAAATACTTTTCATTGATATTTTGCCATTTCTTTCGAATTTTAATATACTATTATAAGCTCGGAGATTTTTTATCAACCTCAAAATCACAAGATTTTTTCGTACACGAATAATTATATGAGATTGGATTTGTTCTTGTTTACGCTTCTATATACGTCGTAATTCGAAATTCGAACATAATGTGCAATTCAAGCTCCACTCAACTCTTTACTTTTGTTTTGATAACCAAGACAATCAATTTAATGTCTTACCCTTATTGCACACCTTAATTAGATCGGAACATATAATGACCATTTACTACTTCCGACTTTTTTTTTTTTAAATCCCATTTCCTCAATCTGACCGTCCTGATCGCATCACATATTTAATTTTAATAAATCCTTCCCTAAATTAGTGTCTCGAATTATTCCAAAGTGTAAAAAATAGTTAAGATGTTAGTCCACTAAAAAAGGGTGACGCACTCTTTACATTAATGTGTGATACAACTCGACTTATTGTAGTATCCAAGATACCAAAATATTTACCACAATTTACATCTTAACCTCGATCGTTGGTATCTAACACGTAAAATTGTCAAGGGGTCCTCTTTGCTACCCATGTCACCTATCCCTTTCAAATCTTTAAATTGATTTTGGAGCCATTCCAAATAAATTCTTCCTGTCGAGTGTGGGCCGGTGTGGCCGCCTCAGCAAGTGGCACTACAATTTGATCCTTCTTACTAGTGCATATGAGGCCACCTAGGCTTAGAAAGTACATTAAACCTATGTTTGATCCGGATTAAAATCTGATTTTAATTCAAGTCAAAATCAAACAATCAATATTAACCACATCTTTCATAGGTCCCACAACTTTTCAAACACACGTTTCAAAAATTTCTATCACAATTTACTAAAAATCTAATTTTAATCATCACCAAACACCCTCTAAGACTCTTACCACCACTAATAAAAAGTTTTCGTCAATAAAATAAGTAACTTATAATTAAAAAAAAAGAAGATTTAAATTTACTTTTACTTCTTTCTACACTTAGCCAAACATAAAATTAATATTTGAAGGATGATTGACTATAATACTAACACGTCTTATTTATAAAAATTAAGTTGAAATCTTTTTTATGATCCTATTCAATTCTGTCTAGCATTGAATATTAAAAATGCCTTGCAAACATAATATATTATCTTATAACTTTAATAAATTTGAGGACAAGATTCTTCTATGGATGTTTATATTGGCATTACGGTTTTCATTTTTATTACACTAAATTAATTGTAAAGAAGGTTGTCAACTTTTGTTCATTGTCGTACTTATGTCCTCAACTTTTTTTGTCGCACTCTCATCATCAACTTTTTATTAATTAGCACATTTTGTATTTGATAACAATTTTTATCTAACTATCGCCTTAGCGTGGTTTGAAATGAGTGAAATATTTTGTCGAACTTTTGTATTTGTTGTTTTCTTCACTTATGTAAAAACATGAAAAGCAAATGAGTATTTTTATGCTCTCATAACAAAATTTTAGACGAAAAAATCATTAAAGACATGATGTGTTAATTAATAAAAGTTTGAGAATAGGAATATGATGAAAAAAAAAGTTGAAGATATAAGTGCATGATGCATCAATGATAAAAGATTGACGACCTTCAATGTAATTAAAATTTGGTGGAAAAAAAAAAACAAAAATTATGATTTCAATAATCGACCTTCTTATATTAGTATAATCTCTTAGTGAAGCTGGCATTTTAAAAAAAAAAATCCTTATTTTTATAGCCTAAATAAAAAGAGATTGTTTTGAAATCGTTAGAAAAAATATTCGTAAACGAATACCGGATTTGCAACACATACTGAATATGTAACTAACATATCGTATATGTAGTTTACCGTGTAGACAATAACTTACCGAATAATAGTTAAAATATAGCAAATTAAATAATTTGCCAATCACAACAAACAAAATAAGCTATATAAATCACGAAAAAAATAGAACAAATTATCTAAATAGCAGGGAATAAAAAATTTAATTGAACTTTAAAAATCGAGGCCTATGTGAACACGGTTTTCTTAAAACATATTCGCCCTTTCACTGTAGGTGCTTGAAATTTAATTTGGGTGTCTGTTTCGTGTATTTTGGAACTGTAATGTAGATGATGTATTCTTCATGTCTGAAACAGTGGAAAACAAGGCTTCATATAGACTTAACCCCAATAATAACGAGTTAAATCTGGCAATTAACTCAATGTTAATAATCATTGGAGTTTTAGCAGTTTCAGAAACCAAAATTCAGTTGTTGAATGCAAAAAAGATGGGTAAAACGTAGGCCCTCATAAATGAGCCATTTTTGGTCAATTCGATCCGACATTCGTATACACAGGTCGCACTCGTACACAAATTCATGGTCCGAAACCTATTTCAATTCGTGATTTGCATCCTCCGCACGCGCACATGAAGAGAGCATTTATTCTACACATGATTACACACTTCCAAAGTGTAGCCATATATAAAGTGGTTATTGCTTTCATAAACTTCATGTGTGGGATAAACTCAAATTTAGTTTTCCTTCCAATATAAACAATATTTCAATGATCCACTTTGAACTCCAATTTCTCATTCATCTGAGACCACAAATCAACGTTGATCTTCCAAAATAAGCAAATATAGCCCACTCAAAATTTATGCCAAAGTCAGCCATTCGCCTCATTTTTTCCAACAGAATTTTGTCTAAAATACGTGATCTTATTACTTAATCAAGGGTGTTGACGTTCAAAATTGTATCCACAAGATTAAAACAAACTTCAGATATAAAATATTTGAACTGGCGATAATGAAAAATAGGAATTTTCCTAATAATCAAACTGTAATATTCTTTTGAT
>CAIGRS010239057.1:0-12818 GCA_903798395.1 Fraxinus floribunda
CTATTTCTCTCAATAAACACTATTTCTTTAAAAACTTTTCATTGCAACCATGTCTTGCTACAAGAAAGTGCGTCAGTAAATTGTTCTTCACCATTTATTGCTTTGAATTTTCCCTATACAAGCGTAATTTGATTTTTATCCCCCGAAATGATTATATTTTTCATTAGATCTGGCTAACCTTGGTGTTTCCTTTTGTTTGTTATTTTTTAGATGTGGATTATTTTTCTGGTTTTATTTATGAATTTCTAGAATACTATTTCTTTCAATTTGTCTAAAGTTTGAATTTTGAGTGGGCTTATGGAGATTTCTATGAACTGTTCAAGGACGGTTTTGGCATATTAATTTTCACAGTTTTTTTACTATTTAATTGAATTTTATTGCAACTTAAGCATTAGTTAAATGGACAAGATGAGAGGTAGAAATGTTGTTGTTTGTCACGGATGTAGAAGCACAGAGCACTTCTTTAGGGATTGTCCGATGAAACGGCAATGCCCATGGTGTGCGCATGGATTGCATAAATGTTTTGAGGTTAAAAGAGAGATCGCGAACAAAGGGTGATTATTCAAAACGTGCAGTAACAGTTGTGGTTATTTTGATTGGGACATGAATGAAGAATCAAGCGGTGAATCGAGTATCGTGACTGAAGCTGTGAATCCTTTGGCAATTGAGGAAGTCGAAGATTTGCTTACTATGTTCGACAGCCTAGCTCGAACCTAGCTCGAATAGCCGAAAAACGAAACATCGAGATTTCGTTGAACGTCACATTTCGCAAGGGGAAAGGGAAAGGAAGTGCGGAAGTGAATGGTAAAGGCAAGGACCTTGCTTGATCACCATTTACACATTGTATGGTTTCATTCTATTAAGCTTGTATGTTTGTTAGGTCATTCAGTTTAGTACATGTGAAGTGGAGTGGAGTTAAGTTTTGTAGTAGTATTAGTTGCTGGTATTGAAGACAGCATGAACTTGTTATTGCTGATGAATTTTTATTGTTTTGTCAAGGTAGCTTTATGTCTTGTTAACGGTGTTTGAATCAAGCTTTTCCATTATTTATGCACTTAGGAATACGAACTTCTGTAATATATAATTCATCTCTTTAATTACCAGTCTCTAACCCATAAAATGGTCAATTATACCACACTTACAACAATAAATACAGAAAACAGTTGCGACTGGAATTGCAGCATCAATAGGGTGTAGAAAGTTGAGTTCTAAATAATTTTTTCTGCACGGCAAAACTGGCATAGTGGCTCTTCCTGAGACAATTTCAATGCTCAAACTGAGTAGACACAAATCAAGAAATAATAGTTCCCTATTACCATGAGTATCAAGGAAAATGTCAATTTGTGCATCTAAAGTATTCAGACACAGAGTTCAATGAAAATGATCATTCAAGCATCATGGAATTTCAATTCTACAAGAGAACGTTAGAAGTGACTAAAAGATCCGCAGTAAGCATCTATGGAAAATAAATCAATTTTGAAGAGAATAGAAGGGACACCTTAAGCAGTTGGTGAATTGATGAACATAACTAAAAAGTAATTAGGGTCACTCGATATATATTACCAAATTCTGCATCAGAGTTATTAATATGAAGAGCAGAAATTTTTCGACCAGATGAAGAAACAAAGAGCAATCCCTAGGAACTGAGAGAGCTCACATCCCATAGAGAGAGAGAGTTTCTGCCTCAGCTATTACCACTTTGCCTCTATTTCTCCAATGCAAAGGACTCACATAATCCATGGACATCACAGGCTTCTGCAACTCCCATTTCATGACCTGATCTCCATGTGAAAGTCCCATGAGCAGAAACCTGAATCCACAGAATGCCCAGCAGATGCAGGCACAACATATATTTACCAGAAATATGAGTTCTAAAAAATGATTTCGCTTGAAATGGAGGTCGTGTATTAATATGCTGTGTATTAATAAAGGTTCATTTTCGACGAAATTCAATGTAAAGCTTTTTAAAAGAACAAGATCCAATAAGAACAATTCTACGGATTCTATGTCTGCAATATATTATCAGACAAAGAAAAAGAACTTAATATCAAAATGGGGATTGTTCTGCAGAAATTACAACACCACTAATTCAAATATCTAACAGTAACACAAGGTCATCCCTTCATAATGTGCCACAAACAACATCTATGTTTAATATTCAGAAAAACAATCTCGATTGCATTTTGCATGTCCCTATCTTAATCAGTAATTATGTCATGGGGGGTCGACCATGCATGCACTGCAACCACGTCTGAAAAAGCCACACAGAAGTACCCGTGTCCTCATTCAATAACAAACCACAACCAAACAACGTTGATTGTCCATGATGATTCACGCCAACAAATGGGACAAACGACATATCGTACTTATTCGTGAGATACGTGGTAGCAAATGTAACAACATCGCCGAACTCTTTATACGCTTGCCGACACTTACTATCTGCCCAAAATATATTATTAAGTAGTGACTCGTCGTTTACATCCATACTAAAGTAAAATCCCGAACATCGTGCTTGCATTTTTGAAAAGTATGCTTGTAATATTGCGGCATCTCCTTCTCCAAGTCGTAACCGTCTCACTTATTCGATGTAGTTGCGGCAATCCTTTTCCACAAAAGTTGTGTTCTCATACCCACCTGCTTCGACAACTGCGGAGTTGAAACTTTTGTGCAACGGAATCTCTGCGATGTCATTCAATTCGAGCCTTCGTTCACATTTGCACTCAATCCTCGGTTGCATCGATACAACTTTCACTTCGAAGGGCTTCTTTTATGATTGTGCTTGAGGTGGACGGTATTAATTCTTCACGTTCCATTATCGTCTGACGATGCAATTATCCTTACTTTACAATCTGTCTGACTTGTTGGTTGCAGCTTCAAAGATGTGCTTGCATTACTGCTTCTTCGCCCTTTACGGCTACATGTGAATGTCACATATCTAACAACTCCATCATCCCCTTTTTAGAATTCCTTTTCCGCACTAGAAAACCTACGGTGTACGCATCTCTTATAAAAATCAAACACCTCTTTTTCATCCTCGAACGTTATACCCACCTCCGACACTTTCTCTCCATTTGTCTCCTAACATTTTGTCCTCAACAATGTTCATATTGTCCGCAACTATCACACCATCAGGATGCAGTAAAGGATCTCCATTCATATCTTCCATAGTTTCGTGTCCTACAACAAATCATTGATGAAATTGAGATTACAAAAACGTAATAACATGAAAGCTTTTCATTAGAAAAAATTATATATATTTGGCCAATTTGTCCTGAGTGAAAATTGGGATCATACCATTTCATTGCAGTTTTTTTGAAAATTGAGAATACTCTATTTGGCCAAATTTGTCCTGGCCGAAAACTAAGTTTCTATCTTCATTTTTGTCTAATGTACATTTACATTATACCCAACTTTATCCCTTCTTATATCTTGTTCAAAGCAAATTGAAATGGATAATTCACAATATAATGCAAAGGAAAAAGGGTAGTAAACATTTTCGAATCAAAGAGCCTGAAACGACAAACTGGAAACCAACTGGAATGAGATCAACAGTATAATGCTTCAAAAACTCAGGGAAATCAACATTATAGCAGATGAGTTCTACTAATTTTGTATAATAGTTCTTCAATAGTAAGCACATTACCCTTTTTAGCTGCAGTCACGGAATCTGCCCAATCGATCTCCGGAATCTGCTCGATCGATTGGATGATTCTCTTCGAATAAGGAGTGTCAGAGGTCAAGGAAGACAATGGCAGATTCGGGCTTCAAGAAGACACTCTATTTTAGGGCAAAAATGGCGATTAGGAGGGCTGCAAGAACAGTGGCCCGGGCGGGAAGGAGAAAGAAAATTGATGCTAGAGACAAGAAATTGATGCTAATTTTCCCACTATTTTGTTGGATGTTAATGGGCTTGCACGCTTTCCCTCCAGTCACGCGACTTTTTTAAGTTTTCTGTAAACCTTCTGTGAATCTAAGTCTATACACCCAGCCTTTTCCTTAATCTTAATATGATTGTGATATTGTATTCCATTTTATTGAAAACTTTGTACATGATTAAGAAAGTTTTTTGCTTAATTTTAATGTTTTCCTTCATAATTATGTCAGTACATACAATGTACAAGGGCGATTTAATGCATAGAACTATTATATATCATTGACTTCTATATGATAAATAGTACAAAGCCTCATATCAGTACAGAATAAATCGGCCAATCTCAAGATTTGCATAATCTGGCTGCTAAAAATTTAGAAAAACTTGCAAACTTCTTAGAAGGTACGTGTGGAACAGTGACAAAAAATTGTCATGGTACTTGTGAAATGCAACAGACCCATAAAACATAAAAATGCGAAACTTCTATATACAGAATATGTTCCTAACAAACCTTGCTAAAAAAACTAATTTTCAGGTTTTGAAGATGAATTTTTTAGTTTTCCTAGAGATGAAGGTGGTGTAATTGCCTCCAAAAATGACAAGTCTTTTCTTCAAGGATATAAAGGCGTACTAGATGCAAATGCCACTGAGGAATCCTCGATAACTACTCAACAACTTAAACTTTAACAGTTCAAAGTATAGCTTAGACTTGTTTGTTTAAAATTACAATTGATGTCATAAATGATAAATTTTCGTTACAGATCAATGCTTCATTTATTTTCAGGAAAATTTTACCGCGCCTGCTCATAGTCACTTTAAGTTTCATCGTTCATGAAAACAATACTTGAAGATTGGTGAACTCGTTCATAGTCATATTGAAGCACTTAATGGATACATAGATTCGAGGACTCAAGTATTAAATGTGCAATCAATTAGTCCACTCCAAATTTATTTGAAACAAAATGTTATATTTATTGTAATTCTACAAAATTACTTATTTTCACTTGCAAGTTTCATCAAAGTTTTGTAGAAAGATTCATCAACCATAAGCTTAGAACTTGGCAAGAGCAGCTACAATTAAGAACATGGAACATTCATGTGATGTTGAAACCCACTTAAAAAATTTCAAATCAGCAGCTAATGAACTTAAAAACATTAACTCTTCGCCACTAGTCATAGAAGACCTTCGAGAAATTATGCCCACACTCATCATCGTATCAAAACTTACAGACATTACTAACTGTGTCGAGAAAATTTCCGAGTCCATTCATGAACTATCTGAAAATCTCCGAGTCCATTCATGAATTATACAATGACGAGTATGGGCATGATTTCTCGAAAGTCGTCTATGGCTAGTGACAAAGGGCTTTCAATAATGCTTTTGAGTTCATTAACTGCTACTTTGGAATTTTTTAAGTGGATTTCAACATCACATGTATGTACCATGTTCTTAATTGCAGCTGCTAAATCTTTTAAAGTCTTGCCAGATTCTAAACTTATGGTTATGCATGGTTGATGAATCTTTCTATAAAACTTTGATGAAATCTGCAGGTGAAAATAAGTAAGTTTGTAGAATTACAACAATTACAACACATTGTTTCAAATAAATTTGGAGTGGACAAATTGATTGCACATTTAATACTTGAGTCCTCGAATCTATGCAACTACTAAATGTTTCAATATGACGGGCATATTCTTTAGCAATGTCACCAATCTTCAAGTATTGTTTCCATGGATGATGAAACTTAAATCGACCATGACCAGGCTCCCACCCAGCAAAATTGTCCTAAAAATAAATACAGCATTGACGTGTAATGAGAATTTATCCGTTATGACATCGACTGTAATTTTAAACAAACAAGTCTAAGCTACTTTGAACTATGAGAGTTTAAGTTGTTGAATAGTTATCGAGGATTTTTCAGTGGCCTTCGCTTCTAGCACGTTTTTATATCCTTCAAGAAAAGACTTGTCATTTTTAGAAACAACTACACTACCTTCATCTCTAGGAAAACTAAAAAATTCATCTCCAAAACCTGAAAATTAGTTTTTTTAGCAAGGTTTGTTAGACACGTATATTCTATATATAAAAGTATCACATTTTTATGTTTTATGGGTCTGCAGCTTTTCTCAATTCACAAGTACCATGACAATTTTTTGTCACTATTCCACACGTACCTTCTAAGAAGCTTGCAAGTTTTTCTAAATTTTCAGCAGCCAGATTATGCAAATCTTGACCACCCAAACTGGACATATGAATGTGGAGATTGCAAAGCAGGTTGTGGCCCCAATAAGAAGTGTGGGCAGCCTTTGGTGAGCAAGCTGGATAATTTGGTCTACTTGATAGCCCCCATATAGCCATCAGTGAGATGGTAAGGATAATCACGACTCCATAATCATACCTCCTCTTGATATTTGGAAAAAAACCTCGTAAACGCAGTTGCTGCCGCTGCATTTAGAGATTTTGAAAACAATTCATCTTACGTAAATAATGAAGTTTCTTAAATCTGATTAATCTATTTTTGTTGCAGTCAAGATTACAGAAATATTGAGTTTTAAAAGAAGGGTTTTTTGTACAAGTTTACCTAAAATGAATACTAGAATGCCAAGAAGAACATGCTCTCCTTTCTCTCCACAGAGGGTGGCCAAGTATTCAACTCCAAGCCCTAAAGCAATCATTATCAATGTTGTAAAACCTCTGTTAAGACACTATGATAGGGTTCCACCCGAAGAAAATATTGATAGGGCAAAATTGGTTAATATTTATATAACTATAATAACATAATAACTAATTGTTAATTACGCTCTAGACTTACCAACTGTGTATTCGAAAACATCCATAACTGTTACAACTGAGAACATTCCAGCTTGTCCAAAGCAATCATAGAGAGGCCTGAAATAGTAGATGGAGGACACTAATGTGAAAGCTAATCCCACTTTTGCAGTGTATAATTCTCCTTGAATCGTCTTGTCCGATTTTCTTGGTTTTCTCCACAATTTCCACCACCTTTGCCTTAATACAACTACGTGATAGGGTAATTTTTTCTTGGATTTCCATGAATAAAGATTTAGGAATGGCAAAGCCAAGTGAAAATAAGAATATGCAATTTGTAAGGAAAGCCAGGCTGAGAAATTCCACTCGAAGTTGTGAAATTAATGGTTCTTGGAGTATATATAGACACCATTAAGGATGAGGCAATAAGGAAACTTTCCAATTGTGGAGAAGAGAGATTACCATATTTATAGACACGTTATATCAATGTTACCTTATTGAAGATGAGACAATAAGGACATAATATAAATAAATCATGTGAACTTTCCAAGTATGGTCAACTAAATTATCCACAACAGATTCTTCAATATTTCCAAATATCTCTCTTCGTGCAACTAATGCAATTTAGGAATATATTTTTACAACTTTAAATGTCTTTTGTTTGATTTTTACTATGACGAAGAGAGATATTTGGAAATGACCATCACCCCCAAAATACGAAAAAATGCAGAAAACAGAAGAATTAGGGCAGAAAGAATAGCAATCAAAGATTACCAATCGGCCACCAATTTGGGATTGTGGAAGCTCACTGTATGATTCCTTAGACAGGAAAGCATTTGAAAAACTACTTGATTCCGCCATATCTTCAAGAACACTCTCGATGCTGTATTTATCCGATTGCCACCTTCAACCGCCACCACAAATTTTGAACAAAAAAACTTCGAAATTAGCGCAGTCTCTTCATGAGATACTCCGATCTGTTTTAAGGCAAAAAAAGAATAAATCAGGAAAGGATTTTATGTTGCTTATGATACGTCCAGTACAGTAAATCGGCCAAGTCCTCACCACCACTGCAGACTAAGCCCATGCCAATGTCACTGTCACAGAAGCCCCCATACCTCCCTTCCGCAAACAAGTTCCAAAAGTGGCCCTTATCGAGACCATTGTGAGAAAGAGAACGGGGCTCAAAGAAAGAGAAGGAGAGGAAGAGGAAGACGGCTGAAAGCATAGCCCTATTTGAGAGGCTCCTTTTCTTATTAATTGGGTCGGGTGGGATCGGATCTAGTAGATGGGTTGTGAAATAAAATTTTGATTACAACATGCAACGAACAGGCCGTACACGTATTTCGCAGGGATTGAGGCGAACTTCAGAATTTGGCATCCTAAGTCATAGCAGACGATCCATTTTTTCATTTAAAAGAGTCTTACGGAAATGTTGGAAAAGCAAAGTCAAAAAATAAGTTGTAGGAATTCGAAAGCATACCATAAATAATATCCCAAATCAGTCCATAAATAACATCTCTACTTTGTTAACTCTCAATTTTTATTTTATGACTTGCGATTGGGACCCAACCTAGCCATCCCTTTGTCTTTATGTATGGATTCAATCATAAAATGATGGCACGAAATCAAACAAAATGAATAAAATAAAGCTCCAACAGAGAAGTTACAAACCGTCAACACGTTAAATATTTTCAATTACTCGTAATAAGTAACAAACCGACACCATCAACACGTTAAATAAACCCATGAAGATAGAACAAATTGAAGCAAAACCAAATCTACCATAACCAACACTTCGCAAATTAAAAGAACCCCAAAAAAAAAAAAGGAGCCCAACTCGAAATTCTGAGCAGTGAAGAGCATTGGTAATTTGATAAACACTAATCAATCACATAAATCAGCATTTAACATCACATGAGATTAAGTTATCATTATCACATAAATTAAACTAGATAGTCTAGACTCTAGATTACAAATTACTGTCTACTGGTATTGTGAAATTTTATTAATCATACATTCAAGGTGGTGGCTTTGAAAATTGAATAGTGGTTATCGCCTTACTGGTTAAGGAAATTCAAAATTGACATTGTATGCAATCAATCATGCAATAGCCAACTGCCCAACAGTATACGGTTTCTCATTTCTGAAACAGAGAAATAAAAGAACATCACGAAGTCGAGGTTGAGTGCAGGCTATAAAAGAAAACATCACGAAAACAGCAATGTAAACAAAATGCTTACAGACACCAGAAAATTGGAGGTTGAGTGCAGGCTGTGAAGCTTCCAATTAGAAATACACACACCGCACACGGCCTGTGTAACTCTCTGTGTGTATTTTGCTGGTGGTGTGGGGAAGGGGGGTCGATGGACGATGGGTTATTTTCCATATTCCAGTTTCCACTGTCGTTCTTCAGTCGGACCTTCCAGTTCCAGTTTCCACTGTCGTTTCTTCCGTCTGGCATCGTCTCTCAAGTCTCAACTCTGGTCTCTAGAGGTAATGAAAATTGAAGGCGCCACTTAGGTTATTGAAAAAAATTTAATAATAATAAATGCGCCCATAAAAAATCTGGCCTGAGGCGAAGGCCTCTTGACCTCTCCTTAGGTCCGGCCCTATAGAGAATTACGATGGGCCTCTCCTTAGCTAGCAACGAACATTACGATGGAGAATTTTTTCGCAACAGCAACAAGTTATATTAATAGTTTCAACAACATGCAAGAAACGTTGCAAGAAATACACAAAAAAGGCAAATATGTAAACTTATTGCAGCAATCAACGAACATTTGGCCTAATAGTTCTTTTTTGTGAACTATTAAGTGATTGAAAGTTTAATTGTCCAATATTTTTTATTTTTTTTTTGAATTTTTGTTGGAGATAAATTTTTTTAGACATTTATAAATAATTTTCCACTTGATAAAAAATAATAAACAAAAAAAATTAAAAAATTATATTACATATTAAAATATTATCTTTAGCTATAAGTAAAATTAAATACTTGTAAAAATTTAAAAAAAAAAACGTTGCAAAAAGAAGCTAAGACGATAAACAAAAAGTGTTTCAAAATATAATAAAACCAACAGATGAAGTACATCGCAAAAACTTAACAATAACGTGCATTTAAGGCATTTTGCCGCCTTCTACAATACGATAACATTAGAGTCTACAACATTAGCTATTTTTTCCACAATCTATATAATTTTAGCAATAAATATTCCACGTCACAAAAAGTAGACCCTATTGCATGAAAACACTTTGTTGCAAGAGATAAAATTTTGTTACCATAAGTTTTCCACCAAAAATATCTTAGTGCCATTCTCTCATTTTTTTTCACTATCTTTATTATTTGTCGCTCATGCTCACATTTCACAACAAATTTTAATGTTATCATATAGTTTTTGGTACTTATTTTTTCGTATCAATCTTTGCAACAAACTTAAAAAAGGTGTCTCGTTAAATCACTTATTGTGACAACTATTCGTATATTGTAAAATATAGTCGCAAAATCACATTTTTATTGTAGTGTCATGTGTGTTGTGGGATATCCCCAAAATACATGAAAATGAAGTACAACATAATATTTCCATGCATCTATCTCATATATGTTACTTTGAAATTGCAGACACGGTCCGAAGAAGTAGTACCTGCTTTTGATGTCTTGGTGAAGAACTCATTTGTCTATGGAAATGGAGTGAAAAATGAAACTTGTCAACATGGTACTAAAGAGGTAAATGATACCTTCATTGTTATAACACCGTACTCTACGGCAAATTGCATATCTTGTCTTACCATAAATTTATTTATTTTACTTAAATCAACTAACACTCAAATTATGTCATTACAAACTACCACGCCCATGGATCTTCTCAAGACCAACCGACTCCATTTTCTTCACCAGCAATAGATGAACTAGAGAAGATGAAATACGAGGAAATGGAACTGAGATCAAAATCTGTAAATATACTATTGCACGTAATGTTTAATTCTTCACTTATCCAATATTTTGTCTTTTCAACTGAATTCATGATTTCTTTTAATGTTTTACTAACCTGATCTACTTGAATTCTTGGAGACTTTTTAACGTTGTCTTATATCTAATCATGCTTTTTTTGGATCTACTTGCTTTGAATTCCATTTGGTATTCTGTCAGAAATATGTACGGTCTAGTTTGTAAATATTAATTTATTGATAATTTTTCCAGATTCTTCATTTGTATTAGATCAATTCTCGGCATACAATTAATAGATTTTGTGTAAAGATTTATTTTTAAAACAACCTTATATTTTGTTACGGTTACATCAACAAGTTCACTTATGTCATATTGAAGAAAAATAATTTTTGCTGAGTTGAGGTGTATAAGGACCTGTTCGATAGATATTAAAATTTAATTAAAATTGAAAATATAGCCGTTAAGGGTCTCGCATGTCTAATAAAAGTCAACAATAACGGCTAGTTTTTCAATTTTAATTCGATTTTAAGCTCTATCAAACATGCTCTAAATACATTGATCACGCCTCGCTGACCTAACTAATTATGAGATGTAAATGATTTGGTTGTACGCTTTGAAAGACTTACCAATTTGCACCATAAGAGAATTTTCATCTTTTGTTTGTTTGTGAAATGCTATTGATTTTAATCAGTTCATAGGCTGGGATATTATTTAAGAATGGGTGTAATTATTTATAATTGTGAAAAAACGTATTTAATGCACACAAAAAAAAGGCATACTATTTAGAGACATTTTTTTATTTTTTTCAAATACAAGCAAATGGAGACCTTTCTAATGTTGCAACGATATACAAACATATATTATACCCTTTATTTATGAGTTCTTACAAAGAGGCATTACTCATAAACATACTTTCCTGTTGGAAAAATTTAGTTGAAGTCCCCAATTTGCAAGTCTGTTCTATGTAGATCACCTAAGTTCATTTTTTTTATTTTTTATTTTTTAAAATAAAAACTGAGTCAAAAAACTAAGACTGAATACGAGAATTTGGAGTAATTAAAACAAAAAAACTAGCTGCAGCATTAATGTTGTTACAAATAACTGTAAAAGAAAACATTTACTCTAAGCCCTCATTTGATATTTTTTTTTTTTAAATTAGAATTTTAGTATATTTTGATAAAAGTTGAAGAAATGTGCGTTTGACAACTTGAGTGCTATGTGAAATGCATGATTAAAATTATTTTGTAACTTAATTTGAAAGTTTATCAATTTTTTAGCTAAATCAAATCAAGCTAATTATGCACTCAAACTAAACTAAACTCAACTTAATCTATTGTTTTACTATTTTAATTCTTGGAATCTGTTTAGATCAGAATAAAAACTGATTATTCCCCTATAAATTAATTAGTGTGCGTTCCATGTCATGTATAGCTGATGATATCAGACCCCGTCATAAATCCCATTTCATTTAGAAATTTTGTAATGTAGATCGTAATCAACAATTGATTTTAATAACATTTTTTATTGGATCTACAAATTTTCAATCAAATATTTGATTAATCTTTATCAAAATATGCTAAAAATCTAATTTTAATTACGCCCAACGTGGGCAAAGTTGTAAAACTCATTCGTGAACCTGTAAATTGTTCCGACACGACAAATATTCATCCTTTTTCCAAGAATTAATCTATTTGTACACGGGGTTACACTCTCCTCACATGAGGGGAGAGCCCATGATTAATAAAATAATCGTGGCCCCCCTATTGTGAGGAGGGCAGGTGGGGCCCGTGTACGAATATCAAGGTCATTTTTCTAATATGGTTTATGCTGTTGGATCGCAGCAAGTAATATACTTGGTCAGGTACAATAAAATCGACCTTTCCCATTTGCATGGCACTTTTGGCCCAAAGAATTTTCCTACACATGCACTACACTAGCAAGCATTGAGAGATGCAATGGTTTATAATTAAGATTAAACAAATGAATGATCTATACAGGTAGTTCTTATTTATTGGGCGATTTAAAATCTAATTCATGCTTTATATGTACTTTTGGAACGAATGATATATAGGTGTGCAGAGGCGGCCCTGAGGGCACGCGAGTTGAACGATCGCACAGGGCTTCAAAAATTGTAGGGGCGCCAAAAATAAATTTGTTACAGTTGTATATTTATTTATAATTAAATATTTACGATATATGTTAATTTTAAAATATAAAATTTTTATTATTAT
>CAIGRS010239063.1:0-13698 GCA_903798395.1 Fraxinus floribunda
TATGATGCGTGTAAAACACTCATCAGCGGGACCCCGCGAGTATTGGGTTTGTCGGGTTTTGCCATCCCTACATGTCTTCCAACATAAATGTTGCCTTCTAGCTGTCGCTGGGATTCGAACCTTCGGTGCTCTTTAGAGAATGCTCCTTTACCACTGCGTCATGCCCGTGAAGAGTAAATTTCAATTTCTACACCCGCATATAATAGATCATCATACATTTGAAGTGCCAACATCAAATGCATGGTTCACCTTGTCATTGAATGTAATTTCTTGCGCAACTGTAGAGGCACAAAAATGATCAGAGGGCATCCCCATATTTTTTTCCTTTTTCATTTCATTCATTTAATTTTATTTTCAGCTTTTCCACATCTTGAGGAGAATAATTCCACCTGTACAAGGACAAGGACCAGGACCAGGACCATACATATTCATATCAGAATGCTTCAGCCTACAGAAATGCCTTTTCAAGGTTTTTGCATCTTCCCATGCAAGACTCCAATGTTCGAGTTTGCGCAACAAATTAAACCCTATATATTGATTTTAATTAGTTTCAAATGAAATCAAACATGATTCCAAAATGCACTTCATAATCAAGCAACGGTGTAAACATATGAACGTCCTCGAAATAGAAGAATTTGGTCTGGAAGGCACTCAACCGATATCTAGCATCATAACTGGGGGTTTAACCTACTGCACGTACATAATGAATCCATTCACACTCGAAAGTAGAAAGTAAAACAAATCCGATAAGTTATTTGCCTAACCACTAGACACTAGTACTCTATTCAGACAGATAAAAGGTGACAGGACTTGGACTCCGGAAGTTATCCATGTCAATTCTGTTCTTCGCCTCCATATTCTCTTTCTTCTGCTTCAGCAGCCATCAATTCATCGAAGTTCTCTGTCTTCCCTAATAGTATCTCAATCTACAAGAGAAAAACAAAAACAACATAAAAGGCGAGCTCTTTAACCAAAGATAAATCATAGTCAAAAGGGAGGAAGAATGGATAGAATTCACCACGTGTGCAATGCACAAAGGGATGCTTATTATATACTGTCTCAAAAACGTGCAATTGAATCAAATATCCAATGTGTAAAGCCTGCGCTAGGTCTAGACCCGGAAAATGTAAAAGATCAAGGGTTCAACTGGGGCCATTAATATATATTTCTCAAAAACATGCAACTGAATCACGTGCGCGTAATGTAACACTACAACCAAACCACATATTGTCATGCACCCTAACAATAACATTATAACAGTTCCTGCCTAAACTTAATTTGACTGATTGATATCACTCAATATTTTCCATACTATGCTTGTACATAATAAGCCGATTCAATATAACTTAATCGAGTACAAATCTCACAGCATAAATAACAAGATATTACCCTAACTATAATGAACATTATCATTTTTAATAGGTAAAGGTTATACTGATCGAACACCACTCAAACCTTTAATAGGTGGGATGTATGATGTGTGCAGACAGCTGAGAAAAATATTATTAAACCAAAAATCATTAATAAAAACAGAATCAATAAAGTCGCAAACAATGAAATGACAAGTTGACGGTAAACATGGCATCCAAAGTCAACCCTTCTACCATTGGTCAAAAGTCTGCAGCGAAAGCTAAGTGGTACCAATGTTTTTTCACACTCAAATAATGTCTCAATATCTTGACGAGATGACACACACATTCAACAATATTATAAAGTCACAATAGGTAATGCTTTCAACTAGAATCTCTAGAACTATGGAAATGCCAAATTTAGAAGACATGCAGGCAGGGGCGGACCCACATGGGGTCATGTGAACCCACAAATTTATTTATTTTTTTAGTTTTCCTTTAGTTTTTTTATTTTTTTTATTTACCTAAACATCCTTGAATTCTCATTTTGGACCCCACAAGAAAAATGATCTCGGTCCGCCCCTGCATGCAAGATCATCTACTTGGCCCGACATATGCTGCTAACCTTCATCCATTTACATCCTGTCATATTTATTTTTATTAGATGAAGAATTTTGAACTTACCTTTGCCTTAGGGATTGGCCGTGCTCCTGGTTCATCCCTCATGTCAACAGTCAATGTCCTGATTTCTGCATATGGAACAAATATCTGAGTGCATGTTTGATATTAGTATTAGACCAAACAGAGCATTTCACTGAACAAGATTTTATTTTATTTTTCTTCTTTAATATAGTCATGTACTGTCTTAATCCACCTTAACAAACATTCTATCAAAGACAACATTGGACTACAAAGACTACGAAAGGACGGAATGAGGAGGAGTAAAGGGAAAGCTAAAAAGGCAAAGGAAACTCCTTGATAAAAAATAATAATAAAAAAGGTAAAATACTCTTACTCTTTTCAACAGCAAATCCATTGTTCTTCAAAATTTCAGCGATACTAACCACTGTGGAAATAGCTGAAGGCAAAACACAATGTAACTATACAATCACATTAGGTTACATTCACGAAAACATACCTAGCAAAATTCCTAACATTAAAAAACAGAAAAGCCAAAGTTGCAGATAAAAAGAAATACCCATGCCAAGACCACAGAGTTCCACTTCATTGTATTGCTGCATGTACCTCTGCAAACATGATTATCGACTCATTAGATGACTATATAAGGAACACTTGCAAGTTGCTAGCACTCATGTACAAACAAATCCCACGTGAATATGACCTTAAAGAGTATATTATCCCTTTTCACTAGCAATGGCCTTAGAATCAATAATTACCAATAATTTTCACACTACAACAAATTATCCTCATCTTTAGCTCGAAAAATCAAACTATGAATTTATACTCAATTAGGATTGTAAAGGGGATCTACCTGAATCAATAAATTGGTGTAGAAGCATGAACCAAAGTAGGTTGTTCAAGCTCTTTTTTTTTTTAAAGCATCAGAACGAAGTTAAATCAAAGCTTGTTTAACTTTCAAATAATCTCAAACGACATTATTTACATGGATCATGAAGAGGCCAAGAGCACATTCAAATAATTGAAAGTGTCTTTTAACTCCTATATATGATGCGATCAAGCACATTCACCTAATACCTATCTTAAACAAGCTTATGCTGATATTTTGCTACAAGAAAGTAAAGCTTTAGATACAAAAACTAGAAAAAATATATAAATAGGAAAGGGAAAATGATTTCCTACTAAATAGCATGGGCGCTAAAAATTAAAAAAGGCATGCCACTAAACCTCTATGAGAATAAATATATGAATATGTACTTGAGGAAAATGCAAAATACAAGCATATAAGTAAAGACAAAGAAAATAGTCTAAGAGGAAGCCCACGTTTGGCCCTCATTTTCTTAAATCCATTTTCGACCGCACGTTTCGTCTATATTTCTAGATCTTTTTTTGTAATTTACAAGACTATTCCCAATCTTCCCAAAAGGAGGGGAAAATAAAAAGTACATAAAAAATTCAGTCTTTGGCTAAACCCCTAAAATGCTAGCCCGTAGATAATTGCTGACAAAAAATGAAGAAAAGATCATAGACCCAAATCTTTCTTGACCTTTTCCTGAATTCCCAATATATTTCCTCAGAAACTCGTTTAAAATATGAAAGCGCATAAATTCTTACTTTCCGTTAAACCCTAAAACACATTAAACCCGTCTGTGTGTATTTTTGAGAGCATGTATAGATAATTCAGAAAAAGACATAAAAATATTCTATAACTCACAGGTCCATAACTTATCACAATATGTTTCCTCAGCAACTCAGTTTCAGAAACGGGAAAACAAAGTCTTTAGCAAAACCCAGAATCCCAAAACATGGAAAAAATACATGAGCGCAAATAAAATAAAATAAAAAAAAAAAATCGCAAAATCCATTTACAATTTATACAAAAAATAAAATAAATTTAAAAAAGAGAGAGACCTTGGAGAGATTGACATAGAAGAAGAGGGATTTCTTGGTGTTGGAGACTTGGATTCTGTTCTTCTTTTGCGATTCAGATGAAATGCTGATATTGTTAACGCCCTCAGTTATGCCCTCCATCTCCTTGAATTTTTGGTTTCTTCCAAAATCTGAGAATCTCAAGTCTCGGTAGATGTGTTCTTATCTGAGATTTTATGCACGGGGATTTTTTTAACGGAAATCGCAATTTGTAAAAGCGAGTATAGTAAAATGTGTTTTTTTTTTTCAGCTCCATTTTTTTTTTTAATGCACGTGTTTTTTTTTCTATTAAAAAATAAAGATAAAATATATTTTTGTGTTAAAAGTCGCTATGAATAAACGTGGCCCTTTCTTCTCGCCTCCCATGCTACCCTATTTCCATTTCGAACCATGTTTGGCTTACAGAAATTTTTTTCACAGAACAAAACTAGATACTCACAATGTACGGGACTGGGTGGGTTTTATTTTTCTTCATTTTTATTTCGTTGGGCTCCACACATGCGAGTGTGTGTAAAACTTCTGACAAATTTTTTTCTGTACATAATTAATTACATACGATTTAATCCATTTCCCTAGTAAATAATTTTGTCAATGATATTGAGAAGGGTATTGATGCCGAGCATTTTGAGGATCTCTTGATGTCTGAACTTGTTCTAAATAACTATCTCAATAACTAGCTAGAGTTTGCGGGAGGATTTTGTATCAAGTCGAAGGAATGAGTAGGAAAAAAACAAGTCTTGGTAGGGGTGAAGTGAAAAAGAGGCTACCGAGTTCATCTGGCTAATATCGATCGTCATAAGCATAGTCGAGTATAAGAATTTGAGGCATGTGCTAAAGAATCACTATGAGAATGATGTTGCAAATCAACTTAACAAACGAATAAAAATTATTCGAAAAGCACTCTCCATAACAAAACTAGTCATCACATTTCTGCACAATAATATTAATAACACAACAAATTTGAAGTTTTAAGACAACTATACCATGTAAATATTAATGAAAGGGATGAAACGTTTGCTAAAAAAAAAACTATGGATTAAAACAAAACGACTCTTTGACGAATTCATTCACCTCACTCCGGCGGGTAAATGGTACAACATAACTTAAGAAATCTGCACTCGACTTTTCACACGAGGGCCCATCTGGTTCATAGTACTGTACTGAATTGGTTCGACTGGACAGTACGATATCAAGAGTTTAACAACCTTTTCTTCATTAATACTGTCGATTATTGCCTGGTCAATCTTACAAAACGAGCCGTTGGTTTCTTTGTCTATATACACCAAGGCAAGTATCACAAGGAGACATTGAACTGATTGTAAAAAATTGGTTTCCGAAGTAACTAACAGTTGACACCACATTGACCTTGAGCAGCTCTCTTTGTAGCCTCCGATGTAAACGGATCAATCCGAACCCAAAGCAGGGAGAAAATGGATGCGAGGAGTATTGACCAGACGATGACGATTGTAGGAGTTCGGTTTTGCCGGCCCAGCAAACCTTTGAGGAATGGGTAAAGGTGGACAATAACCCAAATGGCAAAGAACAACTTCCCAAACAGAGGACCCCACGACTGATATCCGCTGTTGATGGCGTACGAAACACCAGCGACAATTCCTACCAAGTTCACAATAAGGACAGTGGTAGGAGGAATGAGGAGGGATGTCCACTTGAACACGTAAAGCTCCGCAAAGTCTCCATCTTCGTCAGATGCCTTTGAAGTGACAGTGAAGTTTGTATCTATCCCAGCGAGAACTTTCAGGAGACCTTGGAAAACGGCGAAGAGATGAGCCGATGTTCCACCAATGACCCAGAATTGTTCATTTCTCCACCAGTCCTCGACACTCACACCACTCCACCTCATTTCCAGAATTCCAGTAGCAAAAATAGAGACGAAGAGAAGAATGAACCACATGCTAGCAAAATTGCTTATCTGCAGAAGAACAGAAGTAGGTGCATGGTCAACACATTGCATGCAGGAGACTGGAAATGGAAAAGCACAAAAATACCATCATGCTAATTATTTCTTCTTATTACATGGTGGGGAAATCCTTGTATTTATAACAGGAATTCAACATAGGAAGTCGTATACCAGATCCCCATCCACGAAGCTTCTAATCCCGTGGAAGAAAGGGGAAGCATGGTTCCTGGAGCCTGTTGCTAAGCTTAAACACAAATTTATTTAAACGTGACTTTTGGTTTCCCTATTTGGATATTTTGACAAAAACAAAAGGTTAATTATTTAGGAAGTGACTCTTGCCTTGCAATACTTGCCAATTTCCAACTTTGACCAATAAAAAAATTATAAATTTCAAAGCTTAATTGTTTACTTAAATTAAACTTTTTAAGCTTAGACATACTCTTGGCCATTAATTTTGGCTTCTCAAGCCAGATGATGATGTGTGCCAGCAATAGAGAAATTTGTCACTTACCTCGGGAATGATAAATTTATTGGTAAGAAGACATATGGCCGGAAGAATGCAATAAGCAAGCAGCGGAATAGAGGTAATGGGATAAACAATAGTGTTGATATACGCCAATCTCTCCAAGAGCTTCAGTTTCCCATTGTAACCATACCATATAGGGCAATGCCGACTCAGAAGAATTTCAACGGATCCCAAAGCCCACCGAAGGACCTGATTCAAACGATCCGAAAGATTGATGGGAGCAGACCCCTTGAAAGCCGGGCGAGGAGGCATGCAATAGATTGAAATCCATCCTCGTGCATGCATTTTGAACCCTGTTAAAATATCTTCTGTGACAGAACCATATATCCACCCAATCTGAAAGCAAATAATTAATCTCAATAGCTTAGTAACTTGAAATGAAAATGCCATCTATAAAAGTCGAATTCTAGATTCTCTAATTCTATAACATGCTTATTCAATATTAAAAAATGGGTTTAATCACATTTTTAGTCAACTTGTATAGTATTGTTTCAGTGTGGTCACAGAACCTTTTTGTGTTCCAAGTTAGTCAAAACTTCATTTTTGTTTCATCTTAGGCACTCCGTTTTGCTGAATTTTAAATTAAAAAAAAAAAAGAACCTAACATGGTTAATGGAGAACATGATGCACAGATGAGCATGGATAATCCATTAGTGCATTACTTTTATCGTTCAACTAGGCAAAGAAACGTATTGTTGGACAAGTTTTGCACTTGAAATGGGCTTTATAAAGAAACGAAAAGTTCAACACAAAACACAAGTATGACAGAAATAAGTATTTTGTTCCAATTGGACAATAAAAGCTATGCACCAATGGATTTTCATGTCGTCATCAATTCCATTAATTCAGTAAGGAGACAGCAAAAAGCTGAGTGCCTAAATGAAAACAAAAATGAAAGTTCAATGACTGCCTTGGAAAAGAAAAGTTTGGTGACTTGAATGAAACATTGCTACAGGTTGGGTGAGAGTTTTAACCCATAGGAAAACTATCAAAGTTACCTCTTTGCCCCACTCAGTTTTGTCCTCGTACCCACAGCTAATGACATGGATTGCTTCTTTCAAAAGAGTAGCAGGATTTGTTGACGGCGGAATGCCTCCCTGTTCCATAAAGGTGGCAGCGATGAAAACGGGTGATTGACCAAACCGCTTCTCCAATCTCTTTTGAGACAAAAAGAGCGACTTCTCATCTTCATATCCTGTAAAACTCAAGGAATGCATTAAGCATTAATCACCATGATTCAAGTCATGCTTGTTTCAGAATTACTAATAATATAGCTAACAAGTTGAAACTAAATACAAAGTCAAGGAGTTTAGAAAGTTGTATATTGCGCATAATTCCCAAGCTTAATATGTCTACTCTTTAATAGCTTAAGCTTTTAAATGAGGTGGTTTGACCCAAAAGAATTTTAGGTTTTGATAAGGTAGGTGAATAAGAATGAAATAAGCATCACCAGCTAGCCCCAAAATCTTTGACTTATCCAAATTTGCCTAATGTGTAAACAGACTTGCCTTCCACACCCTCTTCAATGTCCTCCATATTAAAGATTGGAATGGCGGATTCAGTCCTTTTTGCTGCTTTCTTCTTGTCAATGTATTTCTTATCAGCATGCTTTCCTTTCTTTCTAGAGCCGCAGCAGCTCTTGACAATGATGTTTGGTTGCAAATCTTCCTCGGTTAGGACTGGATCATACCCGTACAAAGCTTGCCTGTTAAAGCAACATCCAGTTCCAACATAGACTGGACCCTGAATCCCGTCGAGGCCTTTCAAGTTGATCTGTAGCAAAAGACCATGACAAAGTTGATAATGCATGGATGAAAAAATAATTGCTGATGATAGAGAAGTTGTAAAGAGATACGTACATCAAAGAATACAATATTGCGGTTAGCATATCTATCGTGCCAGTCAATGCCATCAAACCGTTGTGGAAATTGAACATAGCAAGTCTTCTTTCCAAGAACGGGGTCCATCATGAAACACATAGCTTCTTTAAGAGCTTTGCTGTTGTTAAAGTAGTGATCACAATCCACATTCAAAAGATATGCACCATTTGTAAGAACAGCAGAGACACGAATCTGCAGAACATACCAAATAAATGAGATCATAGATAAATTCATCCTTCACTTAAAAGCCCTTCAAAAAATTTTAAAGATAAAAACAAACTAACAGAAAAGGCAAGCAAAGGATGGTTACAGAAACCCTTTCGCGCACTACAGTGGACCGACCTGACAGCATACTGGAGGGCAAGATCGAGGAAACAGTTTTCGTTACTCTCTTTTTTATACTTTTTTTCCTCCAAAATCAGCCATCGTTTACTGTAGTAATGAGGATGGTATGTACTATGTGAAATAACAGCATGCTATATTCCCAGTTAGAGTTGAGGATAAAAAACTACAAAAGGAGCTTAAATGTTGGTAGCTTAAGAAATACTGTAAGTAAATATAAAATGCCAATTCTACCCTGGAAATTAGGCACGTCTTTTAAAGAACAGGTGTCATTATTAACTATATCCAATCATCAGCCCCAAGCACGATCATATGGTCATTAGAAATTTACTTCACAAACTAGCAAGTCAATCAAATGGCATATGATTAGTCATTCACCAAATTCACACTACTGATATCATCAATTGTATTTTGATATAGTAATGGCAATAGGGATCGGTAACCAATAACCTACCAAAGCATTCATAGCTCCAGCTTTCTTGTGATGTTGGAATCCTGGACGCTTCTCACGAGAAACATAAACCAGGCGAGGAAGTTCATTTCCATCTGTATCAAGGCCCCCACTATGCCCCAGAAAAACCTACAATCCATAAGCAAAGTGTTAAAACAGGATATACGGCTAAGGCATAAACTTGGATACTTCAAAACTCAAACAACAACTAAATCACCTGGATCATTCCTGGATGATCACGAGGGTTATTTCCAGGCCAAGCAGTTCCATCTTGCATTGTCCATCCTTCTTCAGGCATCTTTTGAGCCTTGGCAACAAGTGCATTGATGCGTACCTTAAACTCTTCATATTCTCTCTGCAGAACAATTTTTAACATATACAATTATCCACAATGTACTATATTTTTCTGCCTCGACAAACGAAATTTTGGACATTGTGTGTAAAGTTTTGTATAGAAATTGGCAAGTAGTTTATCTTCCTTGAAAAGGGAATGGATGGTTAATTCGGGAGATCCAAAAAAAACTTTTGTTTTCATATTTTCTACAGGTACTATTGCAAGTCACCTTCATTGCTCTACGTTCTTTCACAAAGGAAGGCTGAATCTTATCCTTAAGGTAATCTATCTTCTGAGCAAAATAGAATTCAGGGGCCCTTGGTTCAATGCTATACTTCTTGCAGAAAGGCACCCATTTCCTAGCAAACTCTGCAGTTTCAGAGAGGGCTTCAAAGGTTAGCATTGCTGAACCATCATCTGACACGTAACAGGAGACTTTGTCAACAGGGTAATCCACAGAAAGGATGGACAGCACGGTATTGGCAGTAACAAGAGGAGGCTCTTTCATGGGGTCCACTGTACTGACAAAAATATCGATAGGGGCTAACTGGGATGGCTCACCCTCCCTGTCATATCTGGAAAAAAAGAAAGGCATTGTTTAGTACTCAGGGTATTTAATCAAACTTACAAGGGCATTTAACTTTAACAATCATAAGACATTCACAAACCTTAATGCGAGTCTGTCCAAGAATGTCTCACGATTGATTGGGTACCACTTTGGAAACTGATCCAGAAGCCAAGACAGAGCAAACCAAACCTCACAGATAACTGACGTCAGCCACAAAGGATAAGCATCCTTTACCGGATGAGTACAACGGTATTGCAAGAAGAAGCCCAAGATAATCAACCGAAGAACTATTACAACACGATACGGGGTAAGATGAGAAGAAGAAATAGGCACAACACGACTCATGGGTTGGCGAGCATCATCAGGCCTGTCAGAGAAACAAACTATTAGCAGTCCATAAGGATGTAAAGATCAAAGTTGCATGATGTGAAACTACATGAATGATCTCCCTTCTTAAACTAATTAATGCACCAATAGAGCAGCAGACTTAGACTAATTATTCGAATGTTCCAACAGAAATGGTAGCCGAGCAGTGCCTTGAAGTGAACTGAATAATCTCAACAGTGTGATATTTATCCTGAATATACCCAAGAAAAATAAAGAAGAGTATAGATTCTTACATTTGTAATTCTTCTCCATTTGACCCTGTGCCTTCAATCTCTCCTTTCCCTTCACTGTATCTGTTGTTCACTTGTACCATATTTTTCTCCTGTTTAAGTTTCCAACCTTCCACTCTCTCCTTCCAGTCGACATTTCCAAGTCCATAAGAATTCAAGTCTTTTGAAGGGTCCACAATTCTCACAGGAACTGCACCATATTATTAGTCAGTCAGTAGTTTCATATAAAAAGGACCTCAGAATACCAATCTAAGTGGATGCTAGCCAATTCACATGTATAGATAAGAAGCTTACCAGGCTGCCTCGGATCGATATAGGGAAGGGAGTGAACATGCCGGTCTACAGGGCCCAATGGTCCTGATGTACTTCTTACAGATTGAGTGTCTTGTATAGAGCTGGGAACTTCGCCAGACACCTGTTAATTATGTACAGGTTTGTGAGAAAATATATACCAACAGAATAAATTTAGTTGAAAGATGCAAAAATAGTTTCCATCCTGAATTGCATATGGATTTTTCAAAATGAAGCAACATTATTTGATGTTCAGATGACATTTTATGTTCCTTCCAATAAACTGACAAAATGACTTGAGGAAAAGAACAAATGCCTCGTATGAAAAGTAACGAGGAAAATCATCTTGCATTAGTATGCTAGTCAAGGCGATTATTTGGTAACTGGTGCTGGACTTGTAATAAAAGTAGAAGATAAAACAAAGGAAAGAAAATTAGCACCAAAAAAGACCATTTTTTTATGCAGAGAGGAAATATAACTATGGTACAAAAATTATGCCAATGAAGCCACATATGCTGGAGGAAGCTATAATCTACTGCAGCCGGATTTAAGTTCTAAGCATTGGCATTGTCCATTTTTATGTCATAAATTGCAGCTTTAGCATCTGCTGTGTATTATTGCTCATGGATACTTAAATAAATTACGATTTTTTTCTTATCGGTAGACGAGGTAGCAGTCAATGCCAACCCCCAACCCCCAGGCAAGTGTGAAGTTCATAAAAGATAAAAAAAATAAAAATAAAAACTTGCCGGCTGCCCATTAGTAAGAAGAGGGATTGGTTGCTGTGATTCGCGTCTACTAGATGAAGAGAGTTCAACATCGTCTCCCTGCCATTGGGATAGAGTCTTGCTCTTTCCCTGAGAATAACTAAATTCATTGTCTAAATCGTCAACGTCATCCTCATCCTCATCACCTTCAACTCGTGGACTCCCTATAAGATGAATGACTAATTAGTACGTCCACAAACCTCCAAACATATATGGGTAAAAAAGCATAAAAAAACCAAATTAAAAATAAAAGCAGACTGACCTTTGTGTCTTTTGTATCTAGTCTTGCATTGGGGACATGACTGATTTCCATCTTTTCGTTCATACTCATAACATAAACGGCAAACCGGAAAAGCACATTCGTTGCAAGCAACAAATACATCACCATTGGCAGTCAGTCCAACGGTATCCCCACAGATCTGACATACCTGACCATTCAAGTTCTTCAAGGGCTTTGGCTGCATTATGTGCAAGCAATAAGTTGATCGAAATTAAACTAAATAATTAGCACACAATTTAATTCCTGTGTACACATAATAAAGCATATCAAATATGGAGGCAGTCCACTAGATGGAAAAATGTAGCCACATTGAAATACCTGCAAACTAAAACCATTCCATCGTGAACTGATGGGATACCACTCACTGTACAAGAATCTAAAGTATAACTATGCACCCAAATAGCTTAATTATTGAAACTGAGGGAAAGGTTAGATTCGGGTTGAACCAATCAAATACGTGTACTTTGTGCAAAGTGCATAGAAAATAAGAAGGAAGGAGGGATCTAGAATCCTAGATTGGAGAATACTCAATGAAAATCCCCAAAATTGAATTTTAAAGAATCTTACGATAATACACAGAGGCAATCAGCAATCATAGTAAGATCACAGAGGTAAGAGAATGTAATACTCTTGTCACATAGAGATGCAATTTTAGTCAATCACTGAACTGAATCATCTAGAGCCCAGATCAACGGAATCATAAAAACAACACACTATGTTCTCAAAATTCAATGTTTATTTTATCCACTCTTACACGTCATCAAGCAACATTGATGACAAATCCATGGATAGATACATATTCAGGTCATAACTGTGATCTACGAAGATTAATAATAAAAATACCAAACTTAAATTAACTGGATCCTAGTTCGCAAAAGAGCAGACTTCAGCTTAACAAAATAAAATGTCCAGGGAAAATAAATTAAAATCAAAGAGTCAAAATAAAAATTAACTAGCACCCACTTCCAAATTTAATTTTAAAAAACTAATCTTGAGCATATCACTCACTACTTAAACCAAGACATCCAAAAAAAAACCAACTATTTACAGTTCAAATTCCAAATTTAGACTTGAACTTCAGCCCAAAATTCACTTCCGCTCTACCATGCCTCGGATCTAAACACAAAATTCCAATCAAAAGAAAAATACTGTAAATTAGGACTGAAGATCGAAGTGGATTTTTATAAAAAGCATACCGCACTATCAGAATCATGACGAATTCTAACAAGCTCATTCCTTTTGTAAGATCCAGCCACCATTCCAGCATTTGCCTCCATTTTCTGTAAAATCCAACACTATGATTGATATACAATCAGTATAGTATCAGATCTGTAATATACAATGTGGGTTTAGCTTAATTGAACAAAAATCTTGACAAAAAAATATCAGGCAAATTTGAGTGTCAGGGTCATTGATATGATTCTTAGCGTCAATCAATTGGCCATCTCTCTCTCTTCTTCTCCCCCTTCAATTTCATTACAGGCTCTGTCTTTACATCGTTTTCTTAGGCGATTATTTTAATAAATCTTTTTTATTTTTTTAACAATAACGTAAGGATTTTTTACTGGATGAACCGGTAGTCAGTCCAGGGCATATGGCTTGGCATTGGCATTGGCATTGGCATTGGCCTTGGCTTTGGATTTTTAACGGAGATGTAGTTTGTGCATGTTAATTAAAGGGAAATCATAAAAAATCAGGCATTTAATTTTTCAAGTTCAAAATTTAGGTGTAGACATTATTTAATCAAAAATCAGGTATTGAATTAATAATTAAATATTATACCCACCCATTCTAATCCCAAACAAAC
>CAIGRS010239131.1:0-12444 GCA_903798395.1 Fraxinus floribunda
TATCACTATCGATGTTCATCATGATGTATCCTACCACACTGTTCAATGAAGCTGTTATGCATTTTTATACATTAGACAATGCAATAGTGGTCTATCTATTACGTAGGACAGTGGTGATGAACAGCATTATTCCATGACTAAGCATAATTCAATGCTAGGATACTAAGAGCACTCCATAGATAGCATATCTTTTAAATTGATTTATAAGAGAAGGTGATCCGAACTTATAAATAGACAATGTAGGCAGTCATTACTGTAAGTTCACTAGATGCCGTTAGATTGATCTAGATTATAAGTTAGTTTAACCTTGCGTGCGGAATTACGCTAATTAAATCAACAAGTCACTTTTAATTAGTTTATAGATGGTTAAGCATACAATCCAATTTTCCTAAGTTGAATTGCCGCAGTTGTAATATTTGGAAAACAATAAATAACACAAAGTTTGATGACGGAGAAACTCAACTGGGTAAAAACTCTGGGACCAAGCCCGTTACCTCCACTATAGACAATGTGGGTTACAGTTCAATTCCAGACTAACTACACTAGCTGTTGTACACCCTGCAACTCGAAGATCTGCTGCTCATTTATGTAAACCCTACAACTCCAAGATCTACTACTCATTCCAGCCTTACGATCTGCTACCGTAAATACTTTTCAGCCAACCCTACTAGACCTCCTGATCTACCTCCTGTAGCTTTCAAGATCTGCTATACTTAAAGACTCACAATCTTCTACCAAGATATGTCGTCTCGGTCTTATGATCTTTTGCACACGTCTCTTCCAAGTAGATACCTAGAAATCACATATTCTTGTTCTTCTTCCCGCGCTTGAACCCACTCATAAAAGTGTTAAGGAAGTCAGGTGTTTTGAATTAGAACCTCTAACGTTTTCCAAAACCAGGTTGCCGGATCTCAAAAATAATATGTTTGTTTTCACCAAAGAATTTTGATTTGGATCTCTCAAAATATGATGTGGATGTGTTAAGCAATGAAAGCACAATGAAACAATCTCATGAAATTCGTCCCAGACATCTGTATTTATAGTTGGGGACTCTAAGGTGTTATGGGCAGTGTAAAACTCTTCAAAATCACGAATCAGGTCAGCCGCATAAATATGTTGCTCAAGCAAGGGTGCTGCTGCTTGAGCGACAGCAAAGAGAAAGGTGGGTGACGACTCTTCTGTTACTCACGCTCGAGCGTGAGTCACGCAAGCAGCTAGCGAAATTCGGTGCCGCGTTTTTCTTATTTTCAACTTCTAACCCTAACCTAACTCATCTATATAAAATTACATCTAAGTCCCTAACTTTTTGCAAGCGTTCAATTAAGACTTTTTGTTCACAAACATGCCAATTACAACATTGGACATAACAATCTCCACCTTTGACATTTTGTGACGAAACCATACAAATAAAGTCAATGAAATAAAATACATCAAACTAAACTACCCAAATTGCTCAAGTTCTTTTACTTCTTGCATTCCTTGGTATACATGTGTCCTGAAATCAAAAACCCAATACCCAGATAATTTAATAATCGTCCCAGATCATTTAATAGTCGACCCAGACTGTTCTGGGCCAACTGTTAAAAAAATAGTCTGGGCAAGTCAACCCAGACTTTTAAAATAATCGACTGGGCTGAAAATCATGTCGGTTGGGTCGACAGTTACAATCGGCCCAACTATTAACCCAATACCCAGATAATTTAATAATCGCCCCAGATCATTTAATAGTCGGCCCAGACTACTCTGGGCCAATTGTTAAAAAAAATAGTCTGGGCAAGTCGACCAAGACTGTTAAAACAATCGGCTGGGCTGAAAATCATGTCGGTTGGGTCGACAGTTGCAATCGGCCCAACTATTAACCCAACGCTTAAAAAACAAAAAAAAACAGTTTGAGCCGATAGTTAATAGTCGGCGACACTGTCGGCGACGATGTAAGGCTAGAGATCGTCATTTCACCTATAATTCGGGCCAAATGTTAAAAAAAAAAAAAAAAAAAAAAAAAAAACAGTATGGGCAAGTCAGCCCATACTGTTCACCTGCTTTTAAAAAAATAAAATAAAAAACATTTGAGCCGACAATTAACAGTCGACGACGATGTAAAGCTGAAGATCGCCATTTCAGTCATAAAACTTAATCCCCCCCAATTGCTACTACTACTCAATATCTATCAAATAATCAACAAATAAGCTATTTTAAATGTTAAATTCAAACTATACTTTTCAAGAAAAAAAAATCACAATTACAATAAAAAACTAACATTGTTAAAGATCACTTCATCGGTGACTGGTTATTGGGTGTTGGGTTGCCGACTATGAGCTGTGGTTTAGTCGACTCGACCACAACAGAGATTTTTTTCTTTTTTCTCCGTTTTCGGATCATGTGTGAGGGAGAAATGAGGGTATTTTTGGGTTTTGCTCTTAAATTCTCAATTTTTTTTCTTAAGTAGTCAAATGCCAAAGTGGATAAATGGCCAGGTCAAACGGTCATTTCCACTTATTTTCTCTTATTAACTATAACTCTATCAAGAATTATTGGATCTTCTTGAAGCAGCTTCTTCAAAGAATTCACATTTCCTTTAGCTGCTGCTTCAAAAAGCATTTTTTCTAATGTCTCCATCTCCTACCATATTGCGAGAATCTCTCAAGATTTATCATATTTATAAATGAATCCGATAAAGCCTGTTGTCAGTTAGTATTTAAAGAATAAAAATGCATTTTTCTTCTATAGTATTGAACATGATCAAACACTAGAATAAACAAGACTTTATTTTCGATTTCAATTTTTAGTACCATTCAATATTGTACTCTCCAACTTACTAGTTATAACATGACAACACCTTAAACAGCGCTATGGCTCGTAATTCCTGAATCCTTTCTTTCGGGCTCAGACATTTTATTAACTTTCATACCATCTTGATTATCAACTGAATCATGTGTCCATGAGTAGGAAGAACCATGAGGCCAAGCCATATAAAAACTGATAACCCAATCAAAAGAATAATTGATTGTTTTCCTCCCCATTTCTCTGGTGTTGATACAAATATTGAGAAGAGATAAGTCAATGCAACTGCTGTAATTGCAATCCAAGTGATCATCATCAAAATCCACATAAATATTCTCCTCCTTAAAGGTAAACTACTCATCAACATTAATATGATACTGGGTGATGCAATGAGTCTTGTTGTATTAGCAATCAAGAACATTCCATATCATGTCGGATGATTATGATCGAAAATGGATTCTCTGGCCTTGTGAGTATTAGATTCTGATACGGGATTACCGTGTGAGTTAACCGTGTAATTATCCGATCATACTTCGTTTTTTCTCCAACAAAAGGAAAACAAGTGAAGAATAAAATAAAAAGCAAAAATCAAATACATATGTTTTATTATTAAAAATTGTAAAAATTAAATAATTTTTTTAAAAAAAGTAAAACAGTTTCGGGCTGATCGTAACAGTTGGATCGGTCTGTTTTAGATCGATTGTTAAAAAAACAGCTTGGGCCAACTGTTGGGCCGACCGTAACAGTCGTCCCAGATCATTTAATAGTCAGCCCAGACTATTTTGGGCCGACTATTAAAAAAATAGTAGGGGCAAGTCAGCTCTGTTAAAACAATCGGCCCAGACTGTTAACCCGACTCTTAAAAAATAAAAATTAAAAACAAAATAGTTTGGGCTGGCAGTTAACTGTCGACGACAATGTAAGGTTGGAGATCATCATTTCAACCATAATTTAGGTCGATTGTTAAAAAAACAAAACAGTCTAGGTAAGTCGACCCAGACTGTTAAAAAAGTCAGCTGGACCGACAGTTACAATCGGCCTAGATTGTTAACCCAATTCTTTAAAAAAACAGTTTAGGTTGACAGTTAACAGTCGGCGACGATGTAAGACTGGAGATCGACATTTTAGCCATAAAACTCAATTCCTCCCTCCCCCAATCCCTACTACTACTCAATATCTACCAAATAATCAGCAAATAAGCTATTTTAAATGTTGAATTCAAACTATATTATTCATGAAATATCAAAATCATAATCACAACAAAAAACTTACCTTGTTAAAGATCACTTCGTCGGTGACTGGTTATTGGTGATTGGGTTGCCGACTGTGAGTCGTGGTTTGGTTGACTGGATCACGATAGAGATTTTTTTTTTCTTTTTCTTTCTATTTTCGGTCGTATGTGAGGGAGAAATGAGGGTATTTTTGGGTTTTGCTCTAAATTCTCAATTTTTTTTAAGTTGTCAAATGTCAAAGTGGATAAATGGCCAGGTCATCCGCTCATTTCCACTTATTTTCTCTTATTAACTATAACTCTATTAAGAATTATTAGATCTTCTTGAAGCAACTTCTTCAAAGAACTCACATTTCCTTTAGCTGCTGCTTCAAAAGGCATATTTTCCAATATTTCTATCTCCTACCCTATTACGAGAACCTCTCAAGATTTATCATATTTATAAATGAATCCGATGAAGCCTATTGTCAGTCAGTATTTAAAGAATACGAATTGCATTTTTCTTCTATAGTATTGAACATGATCAAACACTAGAATAAACAAAACATTATTTTCGATTTCAATTTTAGTATTATTCAATATTGTACTCTCCAACTTACTAGACATAACATAGCAACACCTTAAACAGAGCTATTACTCGTAATTCCTGAACCCTGAATCCTTTCTTTCGGGCTCAGACATTTTATTAACTTTCATACCATCTTGATTATCAACCAAATCATGTGTCCAATGAGTAGGAAGAACCATGAGGCCAAGCCATATCAAAACTAATAACCCAATCAAAAGAATAATTGATTGTTTTCCTCCCCCTTTCTCTAGTGTTGATACGGATATTGAGAAGAGATAAGTCAATGCGACTGCTGTAATTGCAATCCAAGTGGTCACCATCGAAATCCACATAAATGTTCTCCTCCTTAAAGGTAAACCACTCGTCAACAATAATATGATATTGAGTGATGCAATGAGTCATGTTGTATTAGCAATCAAGAACAGTCCATATCCTGCCGGATGATTATGATCGAAAATGGATTCTCTAGCACTGTGAGTATCAAATTCTGATACGGGAGTACCATGTGAGTTAACCGTGTAATTATCCTATCATACTTCATTTTTTCTCCGACAAAAGGAAAAAAATTGAACAAAATAAAAAGCTTAAATTAAATACATAATTTTTATTATTAAAAATTGTAAAAATTAAATAAATAATAAATTTAAAAAAAAAAGTAAAATAGTTTCAGGCCAACCGTAACAGTTGGATCAGTTTGTTTTAGGTCGACTATTAAAAAAATAGCTTGGGCCGATTGTCGGGCCGACCGTAAGAGTCACCCCAAATCATTTATTAGTCAGCCCAAAGTGTTTAAGGCCGACATTAAAAAAACCTAGACTGTTAAAATACTCAGTTGGGTCGACAGTCACGTCGACTGGGCCGTCGGTTACAATCGACCCAGACTTTAACCCGACTTTTAAAAACAAAAAAGCAAAACAGTTTGGGCCGACAGTTAACAGTCGATGACGATGTAAGGCTAGAGATCGTCATTTTAGCCATCTGTTAAAAACAAAAAAAAAAACAAAACAACCTGGGTAAGTCAACCTACATTGCTAAAATAGCCGGCTAGGTCAACAGTTGCAATCGGCACAGGCTGTTAACCTGATTCTTAAAAAAAAATAGTTTGGGCAGATAGTTAATAGTTGGAATTTAGTTTTCCTGTTCCTGGTGGTATCAAGACTTCGTTATGTCGAGATATCTTATTGATCTTTCCAGTCGGTGACGATGTAAGGCTGAAGATCGACATTTTAGCCATAAAACTCAATCCCCCCCTTCCCAAATCACTACTACTACTCAATATCTACCAAATAATCAACAATTAAACTATTTTAAATGTTAAATTTAAACTATATTATTCAAGAAATATCAAAATCATAATCACAACAAAAAATTTACCTTGTTAAAGATCACTTCGTCGGTGACTGGTTATTGGTGATTGGGTTGTCGACTATGAGCCGTAGTTTGGTTGACTGGATCACGACTGAGATTTTTTTATTTTTCTCTTTATTTTTGGTCATGTGTGATGGAGAAATGAGGGTATTTTTGGGTTTTGCTCTTAAATTCTCCATTTTTTTTTCAAGTAGCCAAATGTCAAAGTGGATAAATGGCCATGTCAACTGGTCATTTACAATTATTTCCCACTATTAACTTCGAATTGGGCATGTAAATGTAGATTTTTAATTTATCAAATGATTTGGGATTGGTGGATATGTGCTTATCAAATGAAAGCATGAAATTGGAAAGGGAAAGATAAAACTTAAAATGCCTAGATCTTGGGCTAACAATGAAATTAATAATTGTGCCAAAAAATTAAAATAAAAAATTGAATTTAGAAATTAGGTTGGGTTGGGCTAGTTAGGCATAGACTTGGCTCGGGAGTTGGAATATTAATCACTAAATTAGTTAATTTGCTAATTTGTTTAGAAAAAAAAATTAATTAATTCAATATAAAAAATTAAAAATTTTATTTAGATTCGGTTCTTGATCTAGAATCGAGAACCGAACTAAACCTATCGATTTTTGATTCAAATACCCCTTCGGGTATTTAAATTATGAAGAACCGTTCGAGAGTTTTGTCCGGTCCTAGGTCAACTCACCGACTCTCCTAGAGGACTTCTCAAGGTCACTGGTGAGGTTCTTAACCCGAGTCTCTAAATCTCATTCATGGATTTCACTTCACTTAGGATCGAGATAGATTCCTTAAAGTGCGCTATTAATTTCTCATTTTTCAATTCAAGTTCCTTATTCTTTGCACTCAAGACTTTGTTTTTAGTAAGAATCTTAAAACTCTCCTCATACATCTTATCATAAGCCTCATGAATATCTCCCTCACTATCAAAATCTTCTTCAGAATTCTCACTACTACTTATGCTCTCAGTCTTCTCACTCCCCTTATAAGATCCATTCTTAATTCTCATAGTAAAGACAATACATTTTCCACTTTCCTCCTGAGTGGATTTCTCATCTGATTGTTCGAGTTAGATTCGTCATCAGTGAGAATAGAATTCATAGCCTTATCTGAATTTCACATACGTCTAGGACACTCACTCCTAACGTGGCCAAAATCTCGACAATTATGGCATCTCACAGATTTAGAACTCTTCCTAAACTCACTAATACAACTTCTATGCTTCTCTTGAGGTTTTGTTTATTCCTAAACATTTTTTCGAATTATTTAGTCAGGTAAGCTAACTCATCATCATCCTATGAATCGGAATAAAAAGATTCGGTCCGAGAGTTTCTCACAAATTTCAAGGCTAGAGATTTATCTTTAACAGGTTTATCTAAGGTCAACTCATACGTCTAGAGAGATCCAACTAACTCCTTTAATTAACTATGTCATTTAAGCTCGTATATAATTCATCAAATGTCTCATCCTCTTCATCCTAATTTCTTAAAACCTAGTGGTCAACATCTGCAATTTAGAGTTTTTAACCACCTGAGTTCTCCCATAAATAGGGCATGTAAGGTTTTGCTATTCCGTTTATTCTCATATAAGTTTGCTCTATTCCATTAGAAATGGAGTGGGGATAACTTCATTATTAACTGTGGAACAAGGGGCAGTCATACCATTAACCACACTTAACCAAATTCACTCATCCATAGATTTTAGGAAAGCTCTCATTCTAACATTCAAATAAGCATAATTATTACCATCATAATATGACGGGACGAATAATGAATTACTCATCTAAAAATCTAAAGTCATGTTCGGATTTAGTCTCTATACCACTTATGAGTTCGCTAGATGCCGTTAAATTGATCTAGATTATAAGTTAGTTCGACATTACGTGCGGAATTATGCTAATTAAATCAATAAGTCACTTTTAATTAGTTTCTAAATGCTTAATCATACAATCATTTTCCTAAGTTGAATTACCGCAGTTGTAATATTTGGAACGCAATAAATAACACAAAGTTTGATGATGGAGAAACCCAACTGGGTAAAAACTCTGGGACCAAACCAGTCACCTCCACTATAGATAATGTAGGTTACAGTTCAATTCCAAACTAGTTCCACTAGTTGTTGTAAACCCTGCAACTCCAAGATCTGCTGCTCATTCCAGCCTTACGATCTGCTACCGTAGATAGTGTCCAACCATCCCACTAGACCTCCTGATCTACCTCATGTAGCTTTCAAGATCTGCTATACTTACAGACTCACAATCTTCTACCGATATGTCGTCTCAGTCTCACGATCTTCTGCACATGTCTCTTCCAAGTGAATACCTAGGAATCACCCATTCCTGTTCTTCTTTCTGCGCTTGAATCCCTTCATAAAAATGTCAAGGAAGTTAAGTGTTTTGGATTAGAACCTCTGATGTTTCCAAAACCATATTGCAGGATCACAAGAATTATATGTTTGTTTTCACCAAAGAATTTTACTCTTGAATCTCTCAAAATATGATGTGGATGTGTTAAGCAATGAAAGCACAACGAAACAACCTCGTGTAATTCGTCTTAGACATCTGTATTTATAGTTGAGGATGCTTAAGTGTTATGGGCCGTTTAAAACTCTTCAAAATTATGAATTAGGTCTGGTCGCATAAATATGTCGCTCAAACAAGTGTGTTGTCGCTCGAGCGACAACGAGACGAAAGACGGGCGACGACTCTTCTATTTCTCGCGCTCGAGCGTAAGTTAGGAAAGCAGCTAGCAAAACTCCGACGCTACGTTTTCCTTGTTTTCAACTTCTAACCCTAACCTAACTCATTTGTACAAAATTACATCTAAGTCCCTAACTTTTTACAAGTGTTCAGTTAAGACTTTTTGTTCACAAACATGTCAATTACAACATTGGACCTAACAATTACAATCCACCTTTCTTCGTAAATGACAACGATAGTGTTAGTTTTTTCGATTGACTACTTTTAAATAACCCAATCCTTCAATGATCATGCATCCACAACGAGGGTCTCAAAGAAAGTTGACTAGTATGAGTACATGAATATCTTGGGAAGAATTCGCTCATAAAACTAGTTTATAAAGAGTGGAGGTTTACAGTTCTTATGAAGCCAAGCAGTACCTTTTTATCAAGAAAGTGAAACTCAAATCAAGTCATTATGTAAGATCTTCAAAGTTGAAAAGTAGAAGTCGGATGCATTGGAAAAGCCATTTAAGCCTATGTTTAGCTTATATAAAACACTCAAGTGGCTTTTTATTCACACATTTCGAGAGACTCATAAGTACGACCAACTTATGCATTACTCATTATTGTAATGTCATTTGCAAGTAGTCTAAAATCTATTAAATCATCACGTGATTTTTATGTGGATAATTTTTTAACACTAAAGTGCTGTGACTCAAGGATACACGATCCCAAAAATGATAGCTTCGTAAGGAATACAAATTATGATCAAGATTAACCTTTTAATTTCATTGGTGTTTCAACCATTTAGCCATGAATACAAAGAGACTTGATGTAGGATCAATTCGAATCATTCAATAGATAAGAAGAAGATAGAGAATAGAAGAATAGAGGCAGCAAGGAAGAAACAGCAAGAAGAAACATAGCAAGAAGGTGAAGAAGAATATCCGAGAAGAGTAGAAAAAGAAGAAGAAATGGAAAAGACAGGAAAGAAGAAGGCGTTGGCAACAAGCCATGATTCAACTTTCATTCATTGACTATCTTTGCAAGCAATATTACAAGCCCTAAATAGAAATAAAAACAACCCTAAAGATGAAAGGGCTTGGACCGGCCGAATATACAAACCCAACTAATAAACAAAAATAAAAGTCCATAACATAAATAAAACTAAACATAGCTATAGTTATGTCCCCCATCAACTCTCTCGAGGTAGGGGAAAAAAACCCGACTCTGTCGAGTGACGAAGTCACAAAAGGAGGCAATCAATCTGATATTAAAACTTCGACTCTGTCGAGTGGCGAAGCCACGAGGGACAATTTTTCTAATGAACCAAATATCGAAACTCAACAAATGATGACAATGTCAGCTGCAAATTATTCCCAAGAATATGATCTGAACAAGGTGATCTGGGCAAAGGAAGATTATGTTGACTCATATAAAGCTCCAACGAATCTGGATCAAGCTGTTGGAGTTTCTCTTTAAGAATCCATGGACAATCAGAATCAAGTGGATTGACCTAACAAACAAGGAAATGCTGAATCTCATTATCATTGGTTAACAAAACTTGTTCATCTAAAATAACATCAATAAATTATCTTAGCCCCTATTTGGTGTACATTATTTTCAAAAGAATGCATTTTTTTGGTTGATGTCATGTGGAATATGTGGTTGAAAAATAAAGAAAAGTTATTGATGTGACGGAAAATATTATTTTATTAAAGAATGTGTGGTTGAAAATGAGTAGAAGAATGAGAATGAAAAGAATAATGTGGANTTTTGTTGGTTGAGGTCATGTGGAATATGTGGTTGAAAAATAAAGAAAAGTTATTGATGTGACGGAAAATATTATTTTATTAAAGAATGTGTGGTTGAAAATGAGTAGAAGAATGAGAATGAAAAGAATAATGTGGATCAAACAGGGGCTTAGTGTACTATGACAAATGATATTGAAATAGAAATACCAACATAGTCAGGTTGGAGCTCCACAGAGCTAAATTGAAAAGGGTTATGAAATGAATTTAAGCGGTGTTTGTAAATAATAAAGTCTTCAACATTTAAAGTAAAGTGATAGCCAAAATATGATAAAAGATCGATGACATGTGTATTTGGACCCATGTGCTTTAAGATTTTAAAAAGATCGGCACTACGGACCTGAAATATAACATAATCTCCAATATTGAATTCAAATTGTCGTTTATGCAAATCAGCTTGAAGTTTATATGATGCATTACATGTTTCAAGTCTTTTATTGATCCAAGTCATGAAGATGATGTACAAACACCCTAGCTAACACAAACAAACTAGCATGTGGGGGCATGTTAATAAGGTCTAAGGGCTTCCTAAGCTTGTAACCATGAATAACTTCAAAGGGACTCATACCTATAGATCGATTCACAAAATTGTAATATGCAATTTGACTTGTTAGGAGAATTAAATCACAATTCCTAAGATTTTCCTTGAAAATGACATGATTACGTAAATCATTAGCACGTTTGGATTGGATAAGGGTACGACATACTACACTTGAGTAAGAGATATATAGAACAAGGAGTACAATACCTAGATTCATAGGAAAAGCCTGAATACTATCTAAGAAGGTGTCCTTACTAACATCCAAGTTATCAAATTTTTCAAGTTTAGGTTCATACACTTGATCTTCTAATTGCCCATCCATTAAACATCATTTCATTCATCCATTGCTAAGGCTTGAATAGGACATTTAGAAAAAACAATGTGGTCAAAGTTCTTACGATTGAAGCACTGCAAGTGAGAAAAAGTCATTAGGAGTTCAAGACCTTTACCCTTATTTTCCCAGATGGGTGGAACATTAGATGGGGGAGGTCCTAGAAAGGACTTAACGAGATGCGACGCTGATGAGATGGATGCACGGTTGCCACCACGCTTTTCATATGGAGTACCAATAATCAACTCATAAGCTTTGGCCAAAGAGTAAGCGTGATCAGAGTAGTGAAAGGAAAACCTCACACCTAAGATCATCTTTTAGACATTGCCTAAATCTACTCAAAGTCAAGGCCTCATCTTCAATGACATGACATTTCATTCGAAATTCCTCAAACTGAGCGATATACTCAGTCGCTGGCCGATTTCCATGCATAAGAGTATTCCATTGAGTAAAAAATCCAGGATCTAAGTAATCATTGAAAGTAGGAGCATCGTATTTGATGTTTCTAACGAAACACTCATTATGACGAGGAAGAGAACGAGCATTATGACGGTCATAATCTCGTTCTCGCTCACGAACTGGATCCATATCCTTATGATCGTTTCTAAAAAAAAATTATCGCCTTATCGACGAAGATATTGTCTATTATGGGACACTTCAAAATTATCAACATCAGTCGAAAAAGGAATTTGCTTAAAATTGTTCAGACTAGTAGCAAGTCTCTACTCTCTTCAAGAGTAGCAGTCATTTGAATTTGGATGGTAACGATTTATCGGCTGAGTGCATCAAATTGTGATGGGTCCATGGTTAAAGTACTGAAACTAGAAGTCACAAGACGACTACTACGCAATTGTATGTACTGTATTAGTAGCTAAATAACGTGCAATGGAGAGATCAATGAACAATAAGTGCAAGGAATGGAAAATAAGAACTTGATTAATTTTTAAAAAAAAAATTGGGATTAAATAAATCTAAATATGGCAAGCTAATATTGCTTATATATGTGAAATAATAAAACAACGATCAAATATTAGTAAAAAAAAACCTAATCACGTAAAATAAGTGGGGTAAAATGAGGGCTTTGACCAAAATCAAAGGATTCAGTCACATGATAA
>CAIGRS010239136.1:0-10200 GCA_903798395.1 Fraxinus floribunda
CACCTTGCGGGGAATCGAACTCTGCACACTACCGTGCTGAACCCTAACCGTCCCCCCCTTACCACTGGGAGATTTGCCTTGGGGGCATGGTCAAAGTTATTATAAAACATACCTTTAAAGGTTTAATAGTGCAATAGTGCAAGGTCTATATATATGGGGATCGTCTGACATGGCTTTTCAGAAGTTAAAAGGAGTTTTTGAGATTCGAAAGTATTATTTAAATTTCTTTTTAGAACAAACTTGTTCAAGGTAATTTTTTCTAAAAATGCTTGGAAATTGAAAGCTCTTTTATAAATTAGTTGTCAAACAAAAAATAGTTAACTTTCTTAAGAAACTCTCGGAGCAAGAAGTGAAAAAAGAAGCAAAAGTCATATCCGCATGGTCTATAACCAATGATGACTAATAGGATTCAATATCCACTTGGCATTATTCTTCAATATATGTACTCAAAAGTCAAAATCCTTTTTTCATGGAGTGGGACTCTTGATATGGTAGGTGGACTCTATGGATTTTGACGTTTACTTTCCCCGCAGTTCTTTCAGTTTTAGTTTTCTGCAGTTGGCTACAGTTTGGAATAACAAAATAATAATCGTTTGATTCCACGTGGTGGGATAAATCATTAAATCGAAGTTCTCTATTATTATTATTGTTATTTATTTATTTTTTCAATCACATCCATATTAAAATATTTTGTACACAAATCTAATTTCCCCCCCTTTTAATTACATTTTTCAAAAAATCATTATTTCTGTTGAATATTGTAATCTAAATTTTGTTGGAAAGTGGTGTTTTGGTTGAAAAATGTGTTAAAGAGGCCAAAAAATGAAATTTAACCCGAAATATAGAGCCCGTGCATCGTTGGAGGCGCTTGAGCTGCCGCTTGCCTAGTGCTCGAGCGGCATAGTAGAGCTTGCTTATCGTGAGGCTATCGCTCGAGCAGCGTATATTTGTGAAAATATTGTTTCCTTATTTTTGGCCCATTTTTGACATCTTTCCAATAAAATGTATTTTCTATATATACTCCACGAAATTTTGACTTTAAGATGGCTTTGAGAGAGTTAGAATTGTATTCGATACACAATATTCATTATATTTTTTATCCATTATTAATAAAATCTTTATTCCTCTGTTATATTATTTTGTTCTCGTGTTGTGATTGTTACTTCATATTTTGTTATATAATCCCGCCTTTTATTCATAATAAGTGGTATCAAAGCATAAATAATTCTTGTCAAAATTCTAAGAAATGATATTAGAGCATGTTCGTTGTTCTTCATGAGTTTTTATTCACTTTTTGGATGTCAACTTTGAAGTATGATATTTTGCATTTGGATTGTAATACAAGATTTTCGTTGTGCCGTGTGAAGATGCAAGTAATGTTCGTTCAGATGGATTTGGACGACATCTTGTTGGGATTTGAGAAGATGCTTTCAAATTAGTCTCTGAAAGAGAAACAACGCGATCAAAATGCTATTTCTAAAATTCATCCTCATTTTTTGAATAAAATTCTTCAGGACGTTTTGAAGAAGAAAATCTCAGTTGCATTATGGTTGAAGTTGGAGCAATTGTGCATCACTAAAAGTCTAATTAGCAAATTGCACCTGAAACATAGTCTATATTTTCACCGTGTGATGGAATGTACACCTCTAGAAAATCACTTTGCTGTTTTTGAAGAAATTATTGCTGATTTGGAAACATTGGAGGTTAAATATAATGAAAAGATTTGGGGTTAATTTTGTTATGCTCATGTCCGCTTCATACATGTTGTTTAGAGACACAATATTATATAGTAGCGATACTCTCATCGTGAAAAAATTTATGATAGTCTATTTTCAAAGGAGAAGATGAATCATCTTGTTGGATCTGAGGTTCATGAGGAAGATCTTATTGTTCATGGAGGTTATGAGAGAGGAAATTCGAAATCTAAGTACAATAATAAAGTTTGTAACTATTGTAAGAAGTGACACATAAAGAAATATTGCTATAAGTTGTAGAATAGAGAAAACTTAGCTACAATTAAGAAGGGAAATAACCATAAACTTCAGGTGAAGCAGATATTATTGAAAATTGCTACAGTGATGAAGAACTTTTTGTTATTTCTGATGGCGACTCTAAAGTTGACGATAATTGGATTCTTGATACGATTTGTTCTTTTCATATGTGTCCCAATCGGGATCTGTTTTCAACATATGAAGAAGTTTTCAAAAATGTTGTGGTGGCGGGTAATAATAAACCTTGACGGATAGCCGGTATTGGAAGTGTCAGAATCAAAATATTTGATGGGATAGTTAGGACACTTGATGAAGTGAGGCATGTCCTATATTTGAAAAGAAATTTGATCTCCTTGAGTACTCTTGATTCAAAAGGGCACAAGTACATTGGTAAAAGTAGAGTCCTAAAGATTAGCAAAGATACTCGAGTTATGTTTCATGGATAAAAAAGCTTCTAGTTGTATGTGTACCAGGGTCGGACGGAATCATTGGAGAACAATCAACAAAAATTTAGTAGTTAGGGGATATTCAGTTGGGAACAATACCATTGGAGTTTGATTTGTGGTCTATGTTGAACAATACATCGTAGGGTGTGTTTGAGCCACATTATTTTGGAATAATGTATTCTTGAATAGTAGGTTGATGGAGAATATGTGGTTAAAAAAAGGAAAAATTATTGATGTGATGGAAAATATTATTTTATTGAAGAATGTGTGGTTGAAAATGAGTAGAAGAATGAGAACGAAAATTTTAATATGTACCACATAGAGGCTCAATTAAAGTCAGAAGTGGTGGGTAATGTTGCTTTGCCACAATCACAAACGGTGCCATCATATTCAATTGTTAGAGACAGATCTAAGATAGATATTATGCCTCCACAAAGGTATGAAGAAGTTGATTTAGTGGCGAATGTGTTGAATGTGGTTGAAGGTATTGAGTCTAGTAAAGAGCCTTCAATAGAGCATTTTGTTGTGTTGATTCTGTTACATGATGTGTCTTTACCCTGCTTGGTAATTATTGTTGAAATATTTGTCATTGTGTTGCTTGTAGTAATAATTCGAGCAATTTTGGTATTCGAAGTAATTCTGTCGAGCAGTGCTTGAATTCAATTGATCGAAACCTAGTTGAACTTTGTGGAAGAGGAGAGATTTTTGGTTAAAGAGTTTTGTTGAAGAGCTATTGATTTATTTTTTGCAGTTGAATTTGTCTCCGGGTGGAGAAATATTGAGGTTTTATTCGTTGAAGTGAAATTTGTGTCAAGATGAAGATTGTTGAATATTGTGACCCAAATTCCATTGGACAATGATGTTTTAGTTGAGCAAGGTGTTAAAGAGGCCAAAAAGTGAAGTTCAACCCGAAAATCAACATCTGGACACCATTGGAGGTGCTTAAGTTGCCACTCGCTTGCCACCTATCTGGAGCTCAAGTGGCGTTGCAGCGCTTCCTTCTCGTGAGGCTATCGTTTGAGCGGCGTATATATTCGGGAATTTTTATTTTTATTTTTATTTTTGGTTCGTTTTTAATCATCTTTCCAACTACAATATATTCTCTTGGATCCTATATATATTCCACGAAATTCTTGACTTTAAGGGAATTAGACTTATATTATATACATTTGTATTCATTTTAACCCTGAACAACTCTTGGTTTCATAAGTGCTTTAAGAGAAGCTGCCCCACTTCACACTTATAGATCATATAGTATAATACATCTCTTGTCTTTTTGCAAGATATATGAATCATTAAAAGTATACAATTATCCTTGAACACTTTCTATTCAAGCATGTAGAAATGGGAATAAGTGCTTTACAATGAATCTTTCAACTTAGTTGTCCTATTGAACCAAGATCTTGAGATCTCCAATCTACAAGGTTGAGTTTTTGCTATGTTGATTCTCTTTGATAGGCTTTAAGCTCATTCCCCTAGAAAGATGGTATACTTGATTTCTTGTTAATATTTTGTCAAATGATCCGCTATATTTTCGTTTGATTTACCAGTATATATACTATTTTGTACAATTGCAATAGTCGATTGATTATCACAATGTATATTAATCGCAGGTACCGATTTTTCCCAATATGGAATATCCTCGAGAAAATCACGAAGCCATTCTGCTTCTTCTCTAGTTTTATCTAAAACAATAAACTCAGATTTCATCGTGGATCGAGCTATACAAGTTTTCTTAGACAATTTCCAGGACACAGATCTACCTCCAATGGTAAACACATAAACACTTGTAGATTTTGAATCCATTGTATCAGATATCCAATTTACATCAGTATATCCTTCTAACATTGAAGGATATCTTGAGTAGTGTAATTCATAACTGACCGCGTGTCTTTAGTATTTAAGAACTCGATCTAATGCTTTCTAGTGGTCATAACTTGGATTACTCGTAAATCTACTCAACTTGTTGACTGCATATGCTATATAAGGACGCACGCAGTTGGTGATATACATCAAGCTGTCTATAACACATGAATATTCTAATTGAGATACAAGATCACCAGTATTTTTGGTTAAGTATAAACTTAAGTCAACTGGTATCTTAACTGGTTTGTCGTCATACCCCTTAAACTTGTTAAGTATAATCTCAATATAATGTGATTGAGATAATGACAAATCATCAAATGTTTTAAAAATTTTAATCCCTAATATTACGTTAGCTATTCCTATATCTTTCATGTCAAAATATGTTATCAATATTTTCTTGGTCGAGGTAATAAAGTTCGAATTATTCCCCATGATTAGCATAGTACCAACATATAGACATACGATCACGTATTCGTTAGGTGTGGTTTTGATGTAGACACATTTGTCATATTCATTGATTTTGAAACTATTTGACAACATAGTTTTATCAAATTTTTCATGTCATTGTTTTAATCCATAACGATTTTACAAGCTTACACACCTTCTTTTCATTTACAGGAATAACGAATCCTTCATGTTGTTCCATATAAATTTCTTCTTCTAATTCACTATTTAGAAATGCAGTTTTAACATCCATTTGATGCATTTCAAGGTTATGCAATGCAACGATGGCAGTCAACACACGTATATACGCGATCCTTGTAACGGGTGAATATGTATCGAAGAAATCTAGTCATTCCTTTTGAAGATCCATTTGCAGCCTATAGCTTTGTTCCCCGGAGGAAGTTCAACCAATCCCCAAGCATGGTTGTTCATGATGGATTCAGTTTCATTAATACAGTTTCTTTCCAAAAAGGAGCTCAGGAGTGGACATTGCTTCATTAATGTCCTAAGATCATTTTCTGGTATATATGTTAGAAAATCTGGACCAAAGGTCTTATGAATCCTTTGCCTTTTATTGCGTCTTGATTCTTCATCTTCTTGATGATTACTATCTTCTTGATAGTTTCTAATTGCAGTATTGTAAGTTCGTTTGTGTGAATTTACTTTTTCTTTACCAAGAAAGATATCTTCAAAAGATACAACATTCATTGATTCAATGATGGTACCTTCATGTACATCAAATATATATCAGACTTATGAACCAAAAATCGATATGCACTACTATTTTTTGTATATCCAATAAAGACACGATCAATAGTCTTAGAACCAATCTTTATTTGTTTTGGTTTAGGTATCTGTACCTTTGCCAAAACACCCCCACACTTTTAAGATATGTGTAGGAAGGTTTTCGACATTTCTACAATTCACAAGGTGAATTAACCTTACTCTTGTGTGACATTTTATTACGAATATGATTTGCCGAAATGATAACTTTCTCCCACAAGTTATGAGGTAAGCATGAACTACTCAACATTGTATTCATTATTTACTTAAGGGTTCGATTCTTGCGTTTAACAACCCTGTTAGATTGAGGTGAATATGGTGCAGTAATTTAATAAATAATCACAGATTCTGCACAAAATTCTTCAAACAGTGCAACATACTCTCCACCTCTAACTCTCCACCTCTATCACTACGAATCATCTTTATTTGTTTTCCAAGTTGGTTTTCAACTTCAAGTTTATAGTGTTTGAATACTTTCAAAGCTTCATCTTTACTTTTCAACAAGTATACATAACAGTATCTTATACAATCATCTATAAATGTGATGAAATACTTTTTACCACCTTTTGTTTGTATGAACCTTAAGTCACACACATCCTTGTGAATTAGTTCCAAAGGTGTTGTGATTGATTCAACCGAATGATATGGTGTTTTGGCCAATTTTGCCTCTACACATATCTCGCATTTTTCATTATTAAAATGCATACTTGGAAGTAAACATAAATTCAGTAACTTACGTATTGAATTATAGTTTGCATGTCTTAATTGATGATGCCACAAATTAGACGACTCAACAATAGAAGAAAAAAAAAATATATTTTATTACTTGAATTGTTTAGTACAACATTTAGGACATTCATTTTGAAGCCGTTCTTGCTTAATAAAGATCCGGTACGTGAAGAACATTGTTGAGACTAAATTCATTCCCCGATGTCATCTTCAATATCACTTTGCCTTGTCCTTCCACTTTTGAACTTGAGGAATTCCCCATGAACAATTTTCCCGTGGTTGGAGTATAGGAAGTAAACATTCCTTTATCGGCACATATGTGACGGGTAGTGCCTGTATCAACCCACCATTCCATTGGATTTCTAACATGGTTGCACTCTAAAATAACGGTCGACAAATTCATATCAGATATGCCATTTGATATGATATCAGATTCAGTTATATTCGTTTGGGCTTGCTTCCTTAGTTTGTGACAATTGACAGAGCGATGGCCAACTTTTCCACAGTTGTAGCAATTACCCTTGTACTTCTTTGCATTCTTCTTCGAAGGTTCAACAGAATACTTCATCTTTTTGCTTTTATTGTTGGATTCTACCACATTAGTCTTTGCTTGTAGAATGTGATTTCCAACATGCTTGTCCGAACTTCGGTTGTCTTCTTCAATCCTTAATCGGACCACAAGTTCTTCAATGTTCATCTATTTGCGCTTGTGCCTGAGATAGTTCTTGAAGTCCCTCCAAGTGGGTGGAAGTTTCTCGATGATTGAAGTCACTTGAAATGATTCACTTAGATACATATTCTCCGCTTGAATATAATGAAGAATAACCTGCAATTCTTACACTTGACTGGTGACCGTATTTGAATCCACCATTTTGTAGTCCAAAAACTTCCCTACTATGAACTTTTTGCTCTAGCGTCTTCAGTCTCGTATTTCTTTCCAAGGACTCTCATAATTCCTTTGCAGATTTCTTGGAACTATATATGTTATATAACGAGTTTTTCAAGCCATAATTCTTACACAAGAAATCTAAATGTTTCCAAGTATCCAAAGCAATTAATGATGCTCTATTGTTTTCCCCTTCTTGTATGGCAGGAACGTCTTCATATAAAAACTTTGCCAAGTTGAGGGTTGTGAGATACAATAACATTTTCTGTTGTCATCTCTTGAAATCAGCCCCAATGAATTTCTCTGATTTCTCTCCATGTGGAACAGAGTTTAAAGGGGCAGTAAGAGCCGGGCGGATTGTACCGGTATGAACAATTCCTTCTGAAGTTCCCATATTCGAATTGTCGTTCGAAGTAGAGTCGATATTAAAAATTGAATTCATTTTTGTTTACAAAATAAAAGATCAACCAAATCAAAAGAAGAGTAGAAGAAGTTAAACCAAATAATAGTTTAACCGAAACAAAAAGGTCACTCCAACAACCAAAGTTTGACTTAAGATTGTTGGATGGATATGGTGTATGGAGTGACAAACAAGCGCTCGTAGAATTTTTATCAAGCTTCTGCTGTAATTTCGGCAGAGTAATGTCAATGAAACTTCAAATGAATTACGCCAAATGGATGCAAAGTCGAGGCAAGTGTTGAATACTTTGTCCTTAAGTCGAATTTGCCCCGCAACGATACCTACAGTTTATGGCATTCAACTCTCAAGATAAAAAAATTTCTTCTTATGTGAGTAGCACTTCAACACACAAGAACAACGAACCATAATTTGGTTTATGTACTCCTTAATGCAAAAATGAAGAAAACTAGAATTTTATGTGTGTGTGTGTGTGTGTGTGTATATAGAGTAATGATCTTCTACGCATTGTGCCTAGTTGTGTGCCACCTAAGCACGTTGCTTAGCATAAGCTAAGCACTGTGTTTAAGAGATCAAATATGTATATATGTATGTATGTATGTATATATATATATATATATGTGATTGCATATCATTGGTGTGAAGAAAAGGACATCTCAAGGGTCCTATTTATAGAGTATGAGGGGTTGTGGACGAAGTGTTGCGAGCCAAACATCGTAACCTTACGAACAGAAGCAACTATTGTTGTCGTTGACTTCTCGTTCGAGCGATAAAAATAAAACAACTGTCGCATGCTTGTCGCTCGAGCGACGACAACTTCCTCGCTCGAGCGACGGAGATAGTCACTTTTCCAGCCAATTTTTCCTCTATTTTCCTTCCAACTTTTGACCACAATTTCTCATTCATTCGAAATTGATTTCAAGATTCCAAATATACTAAGACGGTCTACTCGACGATTAGAACAAGTTGATCTATTTACATTTGTAATTTGACCATCAGATCAAGTTCGAATATTCGCTCAAAGTTGACTCTTCAAAGTTATACTTACCAAATTTTTTTGATTTTTTTAAACCAATTCCAACAGTGAATTCCGTGGTTTTCAAAAGAAAGTGCCCTATGATTTTGGAGGAGTGGAAAGTGTCGTGTATGGGTTGAATGAAAGCCGTGAATGTTGGTGATTTGGACTGTGTGTTGTGTTCTGTAGGTTGGAGAGGAGAAGACCGTGTTTTCAAACCGCTTTTGTCGAGTTTCCAATCAATTTTTTTTATGTATATATACTAGGCGATCACACAGTTACATGTTTAAGGGCTTGTTGTCCCTTAAACAGATCGGGTGGTCGCCCGACCTTTGGTTAGGCAGCAACTTTTTTCTTTATTTGAAATATTGTATATGCCTAATAAATTGTGTGGGGGTGCAGATCTATTTATGTGATTTAATGTATATGTAAATGCACAAATTCAAAGTATGTCTCTAAAACATTAATACAATTAGTTAATCTACATGCAATGCAATAGCTAAAATTAAAAAGTCAAGTGTTAGAAAAATGGGTTACTTCCGATTAAGTTCTTGATTTAAACTCCAAGCTAGACTTTTGTCAAACGTTACTCATGACACTCTAAGTATGACTTTGGATGTTCTGCTTAACTTGCTCAATTTGACTTTGTTCCATATTGAAACTTTCCTCCAAATGTTAACCTTTCTTGTTCCAAGTAGTATGACTTCTCCTCGTTACTTGTTTCGAATTCAACAATATACACATCAATCTCCTTATAAAGTTTAATCACAAACTCAATTTTTGAGCAAACGATAGAGTCGAGGGGTTGCTCGCTAATTTTCTCTTCTTTGAATGCTACATATTGTTTTTGACCCATTATGATTGATTTCTCGATCTTTTCATACTCCCCTTCTTTAATTGAAACTTTCTCAAGATCAACATCTGTATCCAAAACTTTTGTAAAAGAAACAATGACATCTTCATGGAAAGCATCCTCATCTTATTGTATTTGTTGGAAGTTCGGTAGACGTAATTCCCTTAGTTGATGTCTATTATTAATCAGTGGAAAAATTAATCCCATAGGAAGATCACACACGTCAAATCTTTTGAGAGAAAGAATGCAACGGGCAAGTCACCTAGGACATATCCAGTCCACATTTCGATTTTATATCTCGTAGTCGTTGTTCTATGATGAAATCTCCTACAAGCATATCCCCCTCACCAGTTTCTTGAACTTCCATTGTTGTTGTATGATGATGAAATCACATACGAGCATTTTGTTGAAATCGACCACAACCATCATTATCTTGCTACTCTTGGTCTTTTATATCTTGACAAAGAGAAAAAACAACTAATATGGAAAGAAAATAATAACACAAGAACAAAAAACTTGTTCACAAAAATATCTTTCGATTAAAAATCATTGCAAGTGTGTATGGTTTATAAATAAGAAATAAAAATGGATTTGAGTTTATGTATCGTCCCATAGAGATTGATTTAGCTCAATTTTAATTATCACGACATTAACCGAAACAATAATATTATGCTGTGATTATTTGTGATAAAATTATAACTAAAATAATCTACTTATGCAGTTATGAGTAAATTAACTAAACTAAATGCAAATTATATTAAATGCAAAT
>CAIGRS010239212.1:0-22247 GCA_903798395.1 Fraxinus floribunda
TTGTCCATTGTCGCCAAATTATTCAATTTATCATTGTTGAGTATATTGATACCAAATGAGCCCGGGGTTATGATGATTTGTCGGGGCGGAATAATATTCATAGGCTTCTTATGAGCCCATTATTGAATCTCTAATTAATAGTTGATCCAAACCACAATTAGCAACCCGATTATTGGAGACGAGCCAAGACTCTTGTGTGCGTGAATAATTATGGGAAAAGTTCATATTTAAGGTGTATTCTTTACCTCAATTCAAAAGTAAGGTAAATAGTTTGAAAATTCAAAAATCAGGTATGAATTTAATTAATTAAAAATATTTATTAAATATTGATAAGAAAGTCACAGTTTGTGATTAATGGTCACAAATTTATAATTATAAGTTACAGATTTATTTACTGGTCACATATCGTCAAATTAATTGGTCACATGTTATTTCATGGTCACAGATCAAAAACTTTGTAGGTCACATATCATTCAAATTACAGGTATATTTTATCTATGGGTCACGTAAGTTACAGTTTATTGGTCACAAATTACTTTTAATCACAGACACCTAATATTTAGTCACAAATCAGCCAAATAGTTGGTCACATATGCCTAATTGTTGGTCACAGACACCCCCAACAACCCCCAACAAATCCGCCCAAACCACAGCTACACACCACCAATGGATCCGCAATGCACATCCACAGATCCGCAACATCACCAATATATTCGCAACGCACGCCCAGACCACCTCACCGCACGCCCACTGAACCTACTCTCGTTTATCCTTCTTTGGAGATATAAAAGATCTGGGTGTCTTTGGGCTTCTTCTTCAAGCTCCTGTGTATTTGTAGAAACAGTTCAAATTTAACTTGGCTAACTTTTTGCCTCCAATGAATAATAATAAAACTCATAAAAGCAATGCAGATATTGATAAACTAAACCTCCTTGGTTGGTAATCGGAACTCATCGGCCTCTTCCTTAATGTTGAGCTGCAATTCAGCTTCTGCTTCTTCTTTTACCCTTGCCTTTTCCTCATCAATTGCCCTCGCTTTTGTCTCAATATCAGATGCAGCAGAATTTGAATATGAATCAGAAGAGATAAAACCTTAATATAAAATTACAATGGAAACATGATACCTTCATCATCACATCCTTTGAGAATATTATCAGCAAACAGGTCATCCCCATCTGATGACATATCCAATTCCGAATTGAATTCCTATTCCGAATTGAACTGCAGCGTCGTGACGTCCGGCAACATCGCGATGTAGAAAGGCGAGGAAGAAAGGGGTATGGGGGAGGGAGAAGGGAGAAGGGAGAAGGGAGAGAGAGGGTATGGGAAGGAGTAGATAGATAAATTAGATTATGAATTAGAGTTTTAATATAATACCTGATTTTTGAATAATTAAATTTTGAACCTGATTTTTAAAAACTAATCTTCAAACACCTGATTTTTTTATAATTTCTCAATAATAATATGTGCAAGGCCGGACCCATTTGGTTAACCTATTTTGATGTGGCACCGGTATATATAGCGACTGCCCTCTCTGTGATTTTGGTCTTCGACCCTCGGCTGCCTATTTTTGTTCTCTGTGACCGGCTATTGCTCTGGCTTCTATTTCGTACCTCTGGTAGCCCCTGTTTGCGCCTCCTTTTTGCCCCTGTTTCACTGTCCATTCCGGCAGCTTCTCTGCCTCCATTCACGACCTTGTCTGGGTGATTCCTTCGTGGTTGTGCCACAAGTTTCTTTGGGATGGTCTGGTGTTGGAGTTGCCTTGTGGTTTGGGTGTTTATCCGAGCCCTGAATAATCCACTTTTGCTTGCCAATTCCATTTGAAGGAGAAGCTTAATTCTTGCTTTATTTACGGTGTTCATATTGTTATTATCAATTGATTTGGTCTAACTTTTGTGATTGGAATCCATGACCTTTTTTAATATAGAAGTCATAATAAACCAACCAGTGACTTAACAGCCTTTGTCTTAATTCTGGGAGAAGTGTCGTCTTTAGTCAATTTTATTTTCTCCACATCGCTGTTACTTTCCTCCTCAACAGTCCAACAAAATTGAAGACAACAAGGGAGCAGTGATTTACATTTCTTTCCCTGTATTCAGGCTCTTGTCACATGGATCCCCTTCTGCTTCAATTTGTCAAGGATCTTACATAGTCGAACCATAAAGGGTCCAATCCCTGATAATCACCTTATTTAATACTCCTGTTCACTACTAATACTAATCCCATATTTTGCCTATCAGATGCCACATGAGAAATAATGCACTGAAACAGCATGGTAAAGTACACCGGAAACATTATATATAGAAATCCTGCAACTATCCAATAAGATATGCAAACATTTACTTCCACATTTACAGATAATATTGATCCAGATCTAACAGATGATGTAATAATGTTCAGTCAACAGAGAAAAATGAGGCGTCAGGACAATGACATGCTACTGTTCCCAACTTCTCTGGAAAGCTGCTTGTTATATAGAGTAATTGAACCCAGTTAGAGCCAGGGTGAGGAATTCTCCTCCTTCCCCACCTTTAGCCCTTCCACACCCAACGCCAACCTCTTTAATCCCTTCACTTATGTGCCAGAATAGAAAGAGATTTGGTAGGAAACTGCAAGATGCTTTTTTGTATATGATAATCAAAGGGAGTGGTTCTTGAAAGTTTCTGATAGTATGCTAATTCCGGTACTTTAAGGTACAACTTTTGTGGGTAAGGAGAGCAGATGGGACCGCTGTTTGATTAATCTCCTGTTCTTTGCATTTAGATTTCCGCCATAAAGGAAAAAGAAAATGCCACAATTCTACAGATTATTATATTTTCTCCCGATTAAGCCCCTATTGGGTAGAGATTTTAAGAATGTAGATTTTGGAGAATTTGTGGTTAAAAAATAGGAAACAATTATGGGTCTACGTGCAAAATTATTTTATTAGAAGATTGTATGGTTGACATGAGTTTTAGAAAATGGGAGCCCAACAAGATCTAAATTAGATGGCATCAACTAGAAGTCTAACAAAAGATGAACCAGATTATAGATTGTAAATATGATCTGAGATTTAGCTAATTATGATCCATGTGTCTGCAGCATTTTACAAGTATCTGAACCTCCTCAAGACTATGTAGAATATCCTTCTCTTATCTTGTTTCCCTTTAGTGCAAAATTTCTAGTTAATAAGATGTGACATTGTGCACAGGTTATCTGCTAACACGTACGAACCTGATCACCATCTTTGATCATGTAGATTTCTAAATAACTGCTGTCATTAAGTAGCTTGTGGCTATTGTAGGAAAGACAGAACTGGCCCCATACATGTGGCCTGCATAAACAAATTCAGCTTCCATTACGGTATCAGAAGAACCACACTTACGACCTGAATCTGCCAAAATATATAACCATTTTTTCTCGGAGACAAATGAACATTAATATCATACCACGAAAAATCCAGTTCTAAACTCATGAACATGTGCACTATATATAACCAACTCCCACTATTTGGAAACGGAAAAATTCAAATGCAAATATGGAATTGGGGTACTTTTAATGCCCATAGAAAATAGAATTGATCTACTGCAGTTCAAAAGGCAATTCAAACATCTACCAAGAAAATGGAGCTGCCATCACACGTTGAGACGGTCAAATTGAAAATTACCACCGTGGTTTAAGTGCTATATAGACAATAGAACAAAGGAATAAGCATTGGAAATAGATTGCTTATATTGTAATATCACGCTTAAGACTGCCTCAAATTTTTCCTTAATGGTTTCAGAAACACAAATCCTGACTAATTTTCCTTTTCTTTTCAACTTCATATAATCATGGGTGCAATGCACCACAAGAATATTCAATTTTCATTGCCATGCCAAATGTTCTACAATTTCACATTCATATACAATACCCAAATAAAAATTCCACTACTTAAATCAATTTGCTGATTCAATCCATCCTATGCCCTCCCATACACAAACAAACAGATAAAGTCTCACAATTTCAAAACGCATTACCATGAAACTCTACCAGGCCCCGTCATTGGCAAATGACCAAATGCCGCCTCCACCGCCAGCTTCAGCTCCCTCACCCTACCCTTTTTGGCCACCTGAATCTCTACAAAACCGAAAACACAAAGTAAAATCCAAAATGTTATTCGACATTCAATTTACACGCACTAACACATACAAATCAGTACAGACACGTATTTCAGATCATCCGCGTTAACCAAAAGAGGGAAAATAACGAAGAGGAGTTTACCAAAATTCGATGCATCCAATTTGAGTACAGTAAGCCTGAGAGGCTCCTCAGGAAGCTTGTTGTAAGAAAAACTCTTCCTGGAGAAGCTATCAACGCAGAAAAAAGGAGAACAATGGAATGCACGGGACATCGATCCATTGGGAACCATCGGCGCATAAAAATCATCATCCCTCTCCACAATATGCATACTTGTGGTATGGGGAATGAGAGCTTTGAGTTTTCGAGATTCTTTGGTGAGGAGTTAGGGTTAAGAGTGTCGCGATTCTAGAGAGAGAAAGCGGAGAGAGCATAAAAATGCTTCTCCTTTTCTCCTCTCTGGAGTCTGTTGAATGAATCAATCCTGACGGGTTTTTGAGGAGAGAAATGACAGTTATATTGGTTGGACCGTCGGAGAAGATCTAACCATTTACGCGTCCTTATAAAGCGTGTGATAACCGAATGCGATTTGTCTCAAATCCTTCAATATCTTTGTTACATAAGTTGTAAACAATTCATTTTCCAATAATGCTATGCAGTCCTAGTGGGGTTGCATCCTCAGTCTATGTGACTATAAATAATAAGTTAAATGATAGGTGAAATTAAATGACTTATTTAATTTCACATATCATTTAATGTCATATTAATGCCACATAGACTGGAGATGAATAACATTGCTCTTCATTTTCACATAGTAAGAGGAGAGTTTTATTGGCCCCTTGTTCGATTTTCATTATTTTTAAAATATATTACTTTTTTTTTCTTTTCAATCACACATTCTTAAATAAAATAATATTACGGATAAATTCAAAAAAAAAATTTCATATTTTTCAACTACAAATTTTCAATCCATCTACTATTCCCAAATGCATTTTAAGGGAAAAAAAAATGGGTTCAAATCATTTATTTGAACTCAAGTCTTATTTGACAATTAAGTCACATGAAACGTGACATAGAAATTGAGTCGATCAAGGAGTGGTATGCACCTCTTAAATTATATTTGAAATGCAAAAGAAATTAAATTAATTAAGATTTTATTTATTCAAATTTATGTAATTTTTGATTTATTTTCTTAAAATATTTATTACAGTTGTTATGCTAGATTTAGCCCTATGTGAAAAAGATTGTGCTTTTTATCAATGATTTGAAAATCAGGACATTGACCTAAAAAAGAAATAAGGTTAAAGGTCAAAGGTTACAATAACATACAATTATAATTACAGTCACAAATCCAATAATGTAACAGTCACAAAAACATGGGTTAATTACCCCAATAGTCACTGAATTTTACCGAAAGTTTCCATTAGGTCACTGAACTTTAAAAATTACGTGGTTAGTCACTGAACTTTCGAAACTGCAACCTCATCCATCACTGAACTTTAAAAATTACCACATTAGTCACTGAACTTTGCAAAAGTTTTCTACGGAATCACTAAACTTTGTAAAAAATTTTCCAAATGATCACTTATCAAGTGACCATCTTTACGGTTCAATATTTTCAAACCAAGACAAAATAGAAAAAGTCACAAGTATCAACCAATAGGACCAAAACATGAATTCCACAGCAATAGAATGAATTAATATTGATTAGTACCAAAATCATATGAATACAAAAACAATTCACAAAAAATCTCTCTTTTCTCACCTAACCTAAAACAAAAGCTCTTCTTAACTTGATTGTCACATCTAACCTTATCTCTACAACCATAAACAAAATTATTAAGAAGAATGCCCCCGTCTATCTAAAAATTGATAAAAAGAATATACCCACTTCATCTCCTATAGAATGGGTTAAATTCACCGATAATCACTCAACTTTATATTCGGTGTCACCATGATAATTTAATTTGATTTTGTTTCATCATGATCATTCAACTTTATACTTAGTATTATCATGACCACTCAATTTGATTTTATGTCACTAAGGTCATTTAATTTCATATAACAGTTCACTGTAGCCATCCAATTCTATATAACATTTCACAATGACCATTTAATTTCTTTTAATCATTTTCATTAATTTTAAAAGTGGTAAAACGGTAACTTTGCATTTTATATATATAAAAAGTTAAAATAAATAAAATAAAAAACTTTTTAAAAAAGTTACTTAAAACAATAAAATAAAATAAAATAAAAACTTATTTTTTTTTTTAAAAAAAAAAGTTACTTAGAAAAAAACATTTTAAAAATAAAATAAAAACTTATTTTAAAATAAACGTTTTGAGTTTGTTTTTTTTAATAAGTTTTATTTAAAATTTATTATATATATAATGCAAAGTTACGGTTTTACCCCATTTAAAATTAATGAAAATGGCAAAAAGAAGTTGAGTATTTATGATGAAATATTATAAGAAATTTGGTGGATATTGTGAAACGTTATATGAAATTGGATAACCTTAGTGAAATAAAATCAAATTAGTTGGTCATTGTGACATTAAATAAAAGTTGAGTGGTCATGAGGAAATAAAATCAAATTGAGTGGTCATGACGACACCTAGTATAAAGTTGGATGATCGCTAGTGAATTTAACTGCTTATAGAATTGATACATTTGTTGTTTGTTGACCGACACGGACGTTGATATTTATCTTAGAATTGCTTAAAGGTTGTTTGGCACAGATTATTCCAAGTAAAAATTATTTTTTTAAAAAAGTGTGTAATTAAAAATGAGAAAAAGTCGTGAAACTAATCTATGGTAGAAAATAAATTTAAGAATTCTTTTCAAAAAGTTTTTGACAAACTTCTTGCTTAAAGACTCAAAATTGAGAAAATGTACACAACAGTAACGGGAGATATGTAACAGTAGAAAAAAACTATGGATACGTGAGTAACATTATTTTATTGAAAACGTGTGCGTGACAAAAATAAATTTTAGTTATTTATTTATTTTTTCTTGGAATTAAATTTGATAGAAAAAATTAAACATAAATATGTGTAAAAAATAACAGACTTCAATTCTACTCCATTTCCCATTTTCTCAGAGACTATAAACATCACACATCTAAGCTCCAAACTATCTGCCAAAAAGAAAAAAAATTGATTAGAGATCATGATCCCATTATTCCTAATCTTTATCTTTATTCAATTAATCAGTTTATCATCACAAGTTTCGATTACAGTCACGCCAAAATCCATTTCCAAATCCGGTGATTCGGTTACCATCCAATGGTCCGGTATCGATTCCCCAGAAAAACTCGACTGGCTCGGAATATACTCCCCGGCAAATTCTTCCAACAAGAATTTCATCGGGTATTTTTTCCTTTCTTCTTCGCCGGGATGGGAATCCGGGTCGGGCTCGATTACGCTTCCGTTGGTGAGTCTGCGATCGGATTATCAGTTCCGAATCTACCACTGGCCGGAGACCGAAGTCAATACGAAGAACATGGACCACGATAACAATCCCCTGCCGGGGACCAAGCACCTGTTGGCGGAATCGGATCGTGTCGGGTTTGAACCGGGTCGGGGACCTGAGCAGGTGCACCTTGCGTTGACAGGTAAGGAGGGGGAGATGCGGGTCATGTTCGTGACCCCTGATGGGAATGAGAGATTTGTGAAATACGGGTTGGCCCCGGATAATATGGACCGGGTAGTGAGCACCCTGGTTGAAAGGTATGAGAGAGAGGATCTCTGTGATGCCCCGGCTAATGAGAGTATTGGTTGGAGAGACCCTGGGTTTATCCATGATGGGATCATGGTTAATTTGCAGAACGGAAAGAGGTATTATTATCAGGTAACTCATCTAAAAAATTAGCAACTTTTAGTAATTTGCTCATTATTGGCATGTTTTTGTAGCTCTAAGATTCAATATATTGTTATTTCTTGGGGAAGTATGATTTTTTGGTTTCATTAGTAGACCTCTGCTCGAGTTTACTCGTTAAATTATTATTACACTTATGTTTTGAGTTTACTGGCTAAATTCCTGGAAATAATAAGGGGAAGAAATTGTTTAAGTGACTTCTTGTTGATTCAACTGATCAAGTTGCTTACTAGTTAACGTTTCGTCTACAAGCTTAAGATGTTTAGACGGTGGAGAGGGGTCATGAATATTCACTTAAATCTTGTCTTCATTGTGTCCCCCGACTTTTGTTTGGATGCATTATTTTAACGAAGGTCTTGTTCTTGCACAATTGTTAGCAAATGGTCATGAGAGACTTGCCAGTTCTTTTGCCGGGCTCCTCATCTAAGTTGTTTAGAGAGGGTACCTTGTATTCCTTAATCTTGTCAAACTATGATAAATTTAATTGTTTGATCACTTATATCTAAAGCTATTGTTTTGACCTTCATGTTCTGGGAGATTTTCTCTTTGGATTACACTTTAATTCTGAAATCTGTTAATCTAGAAATATATTATCTTGGGTTTCAAAGACACTTGTTTAGCATTCTGTGAAGTTTTAATTTATTTTCTCAGAGATATAATCTTAGTTTCTTTTTCAAGTGGTACGATAGAACAATGTGCATAATTCCTTCAATATCTTGAACAAGTTTCATAATCCTCTACCATTTTATTTCTTAATCAGTTAATCCATTAAAATCAAGAATATGATTCTCTTTCTTCACAACCATGACAGGTTGGTAGTGATTCTGGAGGTTGGAGCACAACTTATAACTTTGTGTCACCGAATGAGGATTCAAGTGAAACAATTGCGTTCTTATTTGGGGACATGGGGACTGCAACCCCGTACTCAACTTTTGTCCGTACGCAGGATGAGAGCATATCCACTGTTAAGTGGATAAGCCGAGATATTGAAGCTCTTGGCGACAAGCCTTCCTTGATCTCCCATATTGGAGACATTAGCTATGCCCGAGGCTACTCTTGGTTGTGGGACAACTTCTTCTATCAGATTGAACCTGTTGCATCCAAAGTCCCCTATCATGTATGTATCGGCAATCACGAATATGATTGGCCATCACAGCCTTGGAAGCCTGACTGGGCCAATGGGATTTATGGGAAAGATGGGGGTGGAGAATGTGGGGTGCCCTACAGTCTCAGATTCCACATGCCTGGAAACTCCTCAGAGCCTACTGGAACTCGAGCCCCTTTTACAAGGAACCTTTACTACTCATTCGACATGGGGGTAGTCCACTTTGTTTATTTTTCAACAGAAACCAATTTCCTCAAAGGTAGCAAACAGTACGAGTTTTTGAAGCATGACTTGGAATCAGTTGATAGAAATAGGACCCCTTTCGTGGTCGTCCAAGGGCACAGGCCAATGTACACAACCAGCTATGAATCAAGAGATGCCCCTCTGAGAGACAAGTTGCTCGAGCACCTAGAACCTCTTCTTGTAAAGAACAAGGTGACACTTGCATTATGGGGTCATGTACACAGATATGAGCGGTTCTGTCCTCTAAGCAACTTCACGTGTGGAAGCTTGGGCATGAATAAGGAGGAATGGAAGGCGTACCCCGTGCACCTTGTGATTGGGATGGCTGGACAAGATTGGCAACCTATCTGGCAGCCACGGCCAGACCACCTGACTGATCCCATTTTTCCACAACCAGTTCGGTCATTGTATCGTGGTGGTGAGTTTGGCTACGTTCGACTTGTCGCGAATAAGGATAAGCTCACATTATCTTATGTAGGAAACCATGATGGAGAGGTGCACGATGTGGTAGAGATCATGGCTTCGGGTCAAGTTCTTGACGGCGTTGTTACACCTGATGGTTTTGCGGTGAGGGACAAGGTGGAATCAACATCTTCATGGTATGTTATGGGCGGCGGTGTACTTGTGCTCGGAGCTTTTATCGGGTATATTTTGGGATTTGTAACTCGCTCGAGAAAGGATGCTGCTCTAGGAAATAGATGGACTCCAGTGAAAAGTGATGAAGTTGAAATCATGAAAATTGTAAGAAATCCATCCAGTTTGTGAAGCTTTTTGCAGTTGGACAAGGTTTGCTCTCCAAGGCAGCAGCGTGTGATATTATTCAACTCAGGTCTCGATGCATTTGTAAATTTATAGTTAAGTATATTTTTGAAGCAGATTGGACAAACTTTTAAAAATTTGTGTTGTCACGGCTCACGGGTGTAGTGGAATGTATAAATTCATTACTATTTTTATTTTTCCATGTAATATCTCCCTTTACTTCCTAGTATTATAGAATGTAAAATATTGAAGATGATAGAATTGATGACCAAACTATAGGTTTGAATATATTTTTTGTTTCTCTTTGCTCGTAAACTATCATCAAACTAGTGTGTTCGTTTCTTATGACTCATTTATATAACAAAATTGTATAAATTTTGTAATTTACATATAAAAATATATTCTTTGAGAATTTTGCACAATATATGAATTATATAGACTTGTCAATCTAGTGCAATGCGCCTAAAATGGAAGTACTGCTAGACTTGCAAATATGTTGCAAGCTTGTGATTATAGCTGGTTCAGGCGCATGCCTCAGAATTCGTCTACCTTTAGTTGTGGCAAATACAGGGTTTACCTGATAATAGTTGGTTCAGGCGCAGGACTACTAGGTCATCACTGTTCTTCGCTTTTATATATTATTTATCGTCTTTTCCATCTTGAGGTTTTGTTTTTGCATGGAGGCTTTCAACTAGTTGAAGTTTTCATACACGAGTAAATGACTTCATTATTTATAGCAATCTTCATGTCTTCGTGTCTTTCAGTTTGGGGATTCACAACAAAATTCATCATTTGTCTTAAATTGGTTGGGTTTTGTCAAACCAATATGGAGTATTCTCTTATGTTTTTTCTCCTGCAACTCTCTCTCTCTCAAAAGTTGTGGTTTCATGCCTCGTAATTGGATTATTTGGAGAATTATTGTACAGTAATATCGATGTAGCCTTGGACTGAAGCGATAATAATAAATATAAAGGACACGTTGTCGAAGTTCCGTTGATTCCAAATGAATACCAGAACACAATCACCTTCTAATTTGTTGATTTCTGAGTATACAAGAAATCTAGGCATCAAACTATTTGAATCGTGCATGAATACATAGAATTGGACTCGTTGATTTTTAAATATCAAATACGAGAATTTATGAAAATTAGAGAAAATCTCAACATTTAATATTTCAATTCAAATTCAATTCCATTGATTGTCATAAGGCTTACAACTCGTATTTAAAGAAGTAATAAAATTTGGATAATAACTTAACTCCTAGATAACGATTAACTTTAGCTAATAATAAGATTAAAAATAACGACCAACTCTAAATGGAATTAAAATCATAATCTAATTAAAATTATGAAAGTTAAAGAGTCCCAATACCAATTAAAAACTTAAATAATTATAAAATAAATTACAATAAATAGATAAATTGTCTAAATTAAATTAAAATTATCCATATTCATTCTTCATCAAATATTCAAATATGCTTCCGGCGCTTTGGATTGGGGAAATTCGAAAAATTCTGGAAAAGGAAAAATGCCTGAATTCTGAATAGTAGGTTTTACTTGTTTTCGATTATTTTACATCATTTAGCAGAGGTACTTCAACGACTTGGATGGCACGATGGTTAAGTAGTTAGCTAGCCTTCTTTTGTCAAACAGTATGACATATTCGGATTGCTATCGGCTTATACGGTATCGGCTAAGGCTCGATGAACTACACAACTAGCATTTGTTGTGGCTTGATTTGTTCACTCTCGCCTTATTAGTCGAGGTCAGTTTACGTGGACCTTATTTTATCTTGATATTATATAAGAGTAGTTATAATGATGAATTATATCGAGTCGGGAAAAAATTTACATAATCAACTTAAAAATAAAATTGTGCAATTGTTCTTGCAACCTTGAAGACCCAAAGGGCAATTTGTATAGGGGCCATAAATATGTAAATCATAAATAGAGATTCTATTACAATGTAGAGAATAGTTTTGCAGGAATCATACAAGGAATCCTAATGCTTTTCGTGGACTATAGCATTCATCAAGCTCATGTTTGGCCCCCATTAAATTAAAATTTATTTTTCTTATTACCAATTATACATTCTCCAATAAAATAATATTACACATAAAACTAAAAAAAATCCTTCTTTTCTAATCACACATTTTCCAAAAAATTACTACTCCTCTCATTATAATTTTAAAAAATGGAGCCCAAACAGGGACCAAAGAATATGAACTTTTCGACCTAGTCTATTCTTTCTTCTATTATGAAATGCTTCTTGTACCTACTCATGTCTCGAACTTTGCACACCACGTAGTTTCCAAGCTGTAAGATTCAAAAAAAAAAAAAAAAACAATGTGACACAGTGTTTGACGGAAATGATCTTCTACCTATGGTGGGTAAGATAAAACATTGTTGCTCCATCAGCGTTCAAGCTTACAATTTTTTATATTGCCATGTCAACAATGGATATATTTTATCCTACTCATCATGGATAAGAGATCATTCCTATAGTGTTTGAACTGAAACAAAGTTAAACAGTGCTATAAGTTTGGTGACTAAGAGAAGTATATTCAATTGAGACTTTTGAAAATTTTTATGGATTTTTTTAAGTGATAACATCTTTGTATTTCGTGGACATTTAATAGATTTGTATGAGACTTCTACAGACTTTCATTTTAAAATTTTTTATAGACTTTTGTAGAATTTATAAGATTTTTGAAAATTTTCATTTTAGAATTCACGTGCATTTAAAATAACAGTGTAAAACTCTCACATACGAGATGCTGGTTCACACAATTCCATTTCCCCTTCCCAATAATAAAAATATTTTAAAAAGAATAAAAAATAATTTACCTTAAATAAAAAAATAAACATTATATATAAATATTGCATTATTCTTTCATAAAAAATAAATGAAAATCTAATATTCAGCATATCAATATGACATACTTTTAAAGAGTAAACAAGAAATTGATATATTTAAATTTAATTGTAAATTAGTCTTTTTTATATAAAATATTATAAATCTTAATTACAAATATATCATTTTCATTAAAAAAATGATGAAAAAGAAAAAAAAAATTTATAAGAATCTTTAGTTACAATCTAATTTTTTTTTTATATAGAAAATAGAGATAAAAAATAAAAGAAAGAGAGACGATAAAAATAGAAACAAATATTATTATTAGAAAAAAATAATTTTTAATAATTACTCTAATGTTCATGGAAAGGAAAATGAAAGAGAAAGAATTAAAAACACATATTAATTTTTGTTGTTGTGAAAGTCTTTCAAAATTTTTGGATGAATGAGAGACAAATTTTGACATTTTATTTTAGTATTTTCTGATTAAAAGTTAATGCCCTAGAACTTTTATAAAAGTCTTTAAAAATTATTAACAATTTGAATACTCCAAAATTTACAGACTTCTAAAAATTTAATTGAATACACGGTGAATTTTAAAGAAGTTTTGATTGAATACATCAATACCTTTAAAAAGTTTCAAAATTTCTACCTTGAATATTCACCCATGAAATCCCAAATTAAATTTTTTTTAAAAGTCTCAATTAAATATATCCATAGTGTTTTTAACCCAAAAAATTCTCCAAGAGAACAACTTACATTGGATTGAGAAAGATCTTCCATGAATCTGGGAGTTACGCTATATTCAGTCATCTTCCAATTACTGTCTTCTACATTATGTGCGTCTTCCCACACAAATCTTCTTTTGAAACCAATAATTTCAATTCCATCATGAATTGGAATTTCCTTTCCACATCTTTTCCAATATCCGTTAGAAAATGGTCTTGGCATTAATCTTGATCCCTCTACGTATTTTTGTTCTTCGCTCGTGAAATAATATGCTTTGCCCTCTCCCCCATACTTGAGAGCCTCGAATTCACCTAAACACACAAGAAAATTTAATGTACAGATAGTGTAACAATTGGAGTTAACGTATGAGCGAATTGTAGAACTTTGTTGGGTTTTGATGACCCATGTGCATATTTGGCATTAACTTTGTTGGATTAGACTAAACTGAACTCCGTACAGAATACCAAACATATTATAAATGTTTATAACTAAGAAAGCAAGAAGGGAAAATAGTATGTGCTTCGAGCAAGCTACTGCCCTCTGCTAACCTGCAGCAGCTTCGTCTTATTCAATAGCTACAAGTCTAAAAGTTGAAACTGTTATGGACATAGTCGAACAGTTTCAACAAAAGATTTCAGTTAACAGGAAAGTAGCCATGATTTCCAGATACAGAATAGCTTCAACCAAGAAAAAGCTACTTTATCTTGCATGAGAATAAGCAGATTCGGACTTACTTATTGGAATCTGTTGAGGATCTAATTGATAGAAATTAATTTCTTTAATAGTGTCCCAAGTAAGCTGTCCTAAGATCTTTTTCATCAGAAACTCTTCCATTAATTCAACTGCTGTCGGATGAAATCGGTAGCCGACTGGTACTTTAAATTCCCTCTTCGACGTACTCGTCTCATCTTCTTCTTCCATGAATCGAAAATTCTCTTCGTCTTCTTTTCTCGTGTTTTCAAGATCCGATTCATCAACTTTTTCAGTCAGTCGCAAATTCTCTTCAAATTCATCTCTCATCCTTTCACACTGTAAGAGAAATCTTGAATCCATGGCTATGTTTAAGAAACACCTTCAAGAAAACAACTTAAAAGCTAAGATCTACTTCAGTGAACGTTGTATTTTGGCCTTGAGAAGCACTTTATATAGGTACGTACGAGTGTCCTTTTGTGTAAGATCTTTGTAAATAATTAGAATATTTAAAATATAGAAATTCTAGATTATGTCGTTTTAAATCCTTCTCCATTCTAGGAAATCCTTGTTACTCTTATTTACAACAACGTTAATTCAAAACAAAACAAAGTTGGATTGGAATATGGATATCTACTTGGTTTGCTATTCTATTTCTTGTCCAATTCTGATGTTTTATAATCCCCTTTCTCATAAAATTAGACTCGTTTATATTTTCACACAGATTAAGAAAATATAATTAACGTTATTAGAAATATAAAATTTTCTACATTAAATAATAATAATTTAAATAGGAATAGTTCATATTTGTAGAAAATGCACATTAAATATATATAACACTTTTTAAAAAAGATTAAAAATATAAACGTTTCAAATAGTCTAAATTAAATTAAGGAAAAAAAATATTGAGGATAGGAGAGAAGTGCAAAATGAAATTTTTATCTTCAGAGTGGAAGTTATTAAAATTTTAGAAAAGGAGGAGGTGTCTCTGATATTGTCATCAACTTTACGGAGATCTTTTATAATTTATTGGTTCCATTTTAATGCAGTTTCTATGTTCATGAAGGAGGGTTCGTTAGTACTTTTTTTGAGCCATAGATAATGTATTATACAGTAAAATATGAATCGAATTTGTATATTATATATAGAATGGGATTGTTTGTAGTCATTCTATGTCGAATATGACAAGTTAGGTAACCTCTTTATAGTCCGACTATTAAACAACTGAGAGAGCTAGAGACTCATCACCCATGATAGCATTGTTTGCTTCTTGTGCCCCAACAATATAAGTTAATTTTAATTTGGAAATAGTATAATTCGACCTCCGTTTAGCCTATCAAAAGATGTGTCTTGCATCATGTTGACGATTACTCGATAAGCAGTGCTTGATGGAAGGTACATGTAGATAGATGACGACTTTAGAAATAAAACACACACAAGAAAAAAAATACTTTTTCATAGAATATCTTGATTGTAAATAAGTGCATATTTGGAGTAGATTATAATTGTTTTAATTATATGTAGATAAAAATGTGTGATGCATATGTGAATTTGTGGATAAAAAGTGTGTTTGATCAACTTAAATACTCGAAGTTCAGTGTTGAATATAGATGGAATCTATGTTATACAATAGAATATAAATCGAACATGTATATTTTATATTGAAAGGGTTTGCTTGCCATTGTCCTACATCGAATATGAATAGTTAGCTAACCTTTCTATGGTGGTGTTAGACTAGTAGAAGAGGTGAGCATAAAACGATTTAGGGAGCTTTCAAGGAAAATGAGAAAGATGCTCAAATAACCCATTTTTGTGATAGCATTGTTTTCTTGTATCCCAAAAATGAAGTTAATTTCCAATTGGAAGCCTATTCGAGATAATTTTCCTGAGAGTGTCATTTTGGATCAGTCTCTTCTAAAAAATCTTTAATATGACAAAATACTTCCAGAATATTATATAAACACATCCAAAAAAGGTTCTTAGTCTCTTTAGCATTTTCTTTCAACAACCGTGCCAAACATGCCCATAATAAATTTCCATTTAGGCTATGTAGAGGATGCATTCAACAAGAGCAATCGCGTCTTCTTGTCATCTTAAGTTGGCTACATTTTGAAAAATACTCAACATCTCGCCCTGGTTGTGCTACTTGCACAGGGCGTTATTGACTTCAGAAATAAGACACGATGATATCAACTCTTGTAACATCTCTCGGACTAGGGATAATTGAATGTGTCCCTACTTTTGCTCTTCTCCAACTGAGATAGGCTATTTAGCCGAGTCTCCAATTAATCTTGACACATGCAAAGGTGGGTAGGACTTTGTACCCCATTGGCCTCCATCGTGAGAAGAATCTAAAATGGAATAGGTATGAAAAGCTCTTAAAAATATTAATGTTCGATTTAAATTCATTTAGTGCTTTTGTACATGTAGTACTTGGGACATATGATAGTAGACCCTTGAGAGTGGATGAGACACTTGTCGCTAGATAAAAAACTTTCGATGAGACACATGGTAATATATGATTGTCCCTTCTTTGAGTAAAAGTGATGGGACACTAATCGCATTCACACGTGGATGATGAAGACTTGTGATAAAACATGACAATTTTGTACTTGGACAAGAATAAAGTGTAGGACCATATTTCAATAAGATCTGGATCGAACCTCGTTGAGATCTTGTCGTGACGGGTGTAAAACTCGTTATAGATCGAGAAATTGGCCCGTGATGTTTGCACCCGATATTTGTTTTCACAAGTACAAGTTGGGTAGGAGACGAAAAATACGACAAATAGTTGATTACAACTAAAGGAAGGAAATTCCTGCCCTTTGGGATGCGGTCAAGCATGCCACGAGAGGCCATCTCCTTGTGTTTGTCTCCGACGGGGAAGATAGAGAGGAATAGAGTCTCCTCTCGCTAGATCGAGTTGCTCGAATGAGAGGGAAAAGAGAGAGAGGACCCCTATCTGAACGACTAGACAAGACATTTACTTAAAAGTACTCTTTTGTTATTGTTCGCCGTCCGCTTTATTGAGGAAAGAAAACTCACAAAAGAAAGCAAACTCGACGACCATAGTGGGAGTCACCTTCTCTCTCTCTGGATCGATGTGGTGGGAAAGGGAGGAGGGGCCACCCATCCTCAACAAATGGGAGAATCCTCCCCGTCTTTGATTTGGTGGTTGAGAGAGAGAGAGAAAGAGAGAGGATTTGTTGAGAGGGAGTGGGTCTCTCAAGTTCCATCTCGTCTAATGTAGTCAAGTCTAAGAGATTGGATGTCTGACTAAGTCCCTATTTGAGTTACATTATTATTTTTTCATTCTCATTCTTTTACTCATTTTCAATCACACATTGTTCAATCATATCAATAATTTTTCTTTATTTTTCAACCACATAATCACCATCACATCACAAAAAAAAAATGCATTCTCTTCAAAAAAAAAAAATGTATATCAAACACACTCTAAATATCACCCACTTATACGTGGACCCTTTGTTTTTATTGATAGATTTATCATTTACCGTCAATTAAAAAAACATATTGAACAAAATATACTATTAATGGAGGATCTTGATTGTAAATATGATAATTGGTCCAAATTCTCAATTTTCAACCTGGGTGAGCAGAATTCCAGAAAATATAGGGATCAAATAGTTTATTTACTTGGAAAACAAACGAACTTTTTTTTTTTTCAGTTATTTCATACAAATTTGTTAATTTTTCAAGTTTTTCATGGGGCTGGTCGTGAGTCGATTCAGTTCAATTCTGTTCGGTTCCAAAATTTTCGGATAAACTTGGCCTAAGAAGAAGGCTTGTGTCCAATTAATGCATTCCATAGTTTCCGTTGGAAATAAATCAAGAATTTACTTTCAAAATCATTAATAAATGGAACTGTCGGGTCCAAATATAATTATGGAACCGTTCGAATTCGATTTCGTACCATAATAAAAATTTTAACGCAGTCCAATTCAAAAATATATAAATAACTAGCTGTCGAATAACATTAATTCAATGCATACAATTATCAAAAATGTGCTAATGGGCTTTAAAATTAAAGTTATGAAATGATCTGATTTAATTTGTTAATTTATTTAGAAAAAATAAAATAATTTAATTAATTCAATAAAAAATTATTTAATTTCGATTCTTATTTGATTCTTAATCTAGACTCGAGACTCGACCTAAATCCATCAGTTCTCGATTCGGGTACTCATTTAAGTATTTAACTCGTGAAGAATGGATCGATTCGATTTGGTCCGACGATTCGGATCTTTTGTCCCTCTAGTTTTTCATACAAATATGTTTTAACAGATTAACAGTGGACTTGCGGTGGGACCGAGTGAGTCCTTCAGCTTCTGGCCCTAACCCTCCAAAATCCCCAGAAAAAGAGTAAAAATCGAAGTATAAATTCAGATTCCAAGAGCAATTGATTACAATAATGAATCAGGGAGTGCAGAAGAACACTCTGTACGTGGGTGGTTTAGCGGAGGAAGTGAACGAATCCATCCTTCACGCAGCGTTCATACCCTTTGGAGATATTAAGGATGTGAAGACACCATTGGATCAGGCCACGCAGAAGCACCGCTCGTTCGGGTTCGTCACTTTCCTAGAGAGAGAGGACGCCGCCGCCGCCATGGACAATATGGATGGTGCGGAGCTTTATGGCCGTGTACTCACCGTTAACTATGCGCTACCCGAGAAAATCAAGGGTGGTGAACAGGGATGGGCAGCCCAGCCTAGTGAGTTTTTATTTATTTTTTATTCTCTTGTTATTTGGTGTGGGAATTTTTGTTGAATGCATTTTGGATTCTCAATTTATGCTCCATATTCCAAGTGGGGTTTCTTTTTGGCAGGTGGGCATCCGATTATTGAGCTATAATATTTGTTCGAGTCAATGTGTGGGGAAATTCTTTTGGGTTTTTTTGAACTGGACTATATTTTGGGGCTCTTATCACTGTTAATTTATTTAAATTCCATGCTTAGTCTTCGAATTGAATTTTTCCATATATTGCTTATATTTGATGCTGGAATTTGAACTCACAAATATTGAAATTTTTGCTTTGTTTTTCTTTGAAATTTTTGTAGCTTTCTGGGTTTAGGATTTCTAAAACTTTCCTGCATTTTGCAGTATGCAAATTTATTATTTTTTTAGTAGAATTGAAAATTTTCTAGCTGGGTCTTTCTCCGTTACTCAAAAAATAATTAAAGAGACAATCATACTCAAGCTCTCCTTAATCTTAAGGTCTGATATGCTAGAAATGTGTTTGGTGCAATAGAGCAGAAATTTTCCTTTCGAAATTCTTTCACAAAATTAACTGGCAATAAATTATACTAATTCATATGTGAGCAGCTTTATACAATACCAAGCTGGTTTGTGTACTTAGAGCAGGGGCACGATTAAGTACGGAGGAATATTAGCTTTGGAAAGTCTCTTGAGCTTCTGTAAATATAAATATTAATTTAAACATCAAGAGTCTTTGTTATATATCTGATATTCATGTTACTTTTGTATGCTACCTATTTTGTGAAGTTTCATTGAAATATTAAATATCTAATCTTGCCGAGACCATCATTGTCCTTAGCAATAAGAAACCAGAAACGGGAAATACGTTCATTTAGTCTATGGGTAAAGATGTCTGCTTAGTTGCTGTGGAACGAGACTTGACTGCCTACTGCCAATGTGGGTGGTGTAGGGCGTGAGGTGAATTCAGGTCTCAACTAAACAGTAATTAGACGAGGTGGATCTACATTTGTATTTACTTATATTGCAGCATATACAAACAAATCTAGTCAGTTTCAGTTCTTTATCTTTCAATATTACTTCAACTTACTGTTTTCGATTGAAAGACACCCACGTATTCAAACTTTCAGCATGCTTTGTGTGGTGGATCATGTGTGTTAATAATTCTGCTTACATGCGTGATACACGGTTTGGTTTATTTTTATGGTTTTCTTGAAGTTAGTGGTCTGCCTTCTTGCCTTTTATCATTTTTCGAGAAATGAGGCGCCAGTTTCTTAATATTTGTTTTAATGCTGACTCATACTTTGGGTTAAATCTACAGTTTGGGCGGATGCTGATACATGGTTCGAAAGACAGCAGCAAGAGGAGGAAATGCAGCGGCTTCAAGCAGAGAACCAGGCTGCAATGCAGGAAGCTGAAGAATTACACCGCAAGAAAATGGCCGAAGAGCGAGAAGGCGAAAAGGAAGAAGATGCCAAGGATGATCCCATGGCCAAGGCTGAAGCAGAGGTATTGAAACAGAATGCTGCTTAGTTTTGAATCAGCAGGCGACAGGTTTTCCATGGGGGGAGAAAGGTGAGGTGTTTTTAAGGGGGCCAGCAGTTACTATCGATGTTAACCTACTGGATTTTATTTACTTGTACCGTTGTGTTTGGGAACTTTGGAGCTTATAACTTGGTTGCAATTTCATCACGGTTTTTTACAAGTATGCATAATGCAGATTCAGCGTGTTGAAGAATTGTGGCTTCTTCATAGACAACATTTAGATTCTATCAAACATTAATCATATGACGAACAGTTTTTCACATCTGCCCATAAATTTTTACTACGTTTTAAGCGAAAAGCAGTGGCCTTAAACAACTATTCACAATGATGGAACAAAATAAAATTATGCCCATAAGAGTGTTCATCGTATTGAGAGATTAAAGGATAGATTCAATATGAAAACATTGAAGGAACTTGAGAAGAAGAACATTTTATTAATCATCAAGTTCAAGTAATAATGTGAATACATTGCTCTATTTATAGAGTAAATTTCTAACAAACTAACTATATAACGAACAAAAGAAGGATCTAATAACAAATATGAGAATGATCTAGAAGAAGGATCTCATATTGGAATATTCCAACACTTCCCCTCAAGATGGAATATCTTAAATTGTAAAGAGAAGAGCAGAGATGCAAGAGAAGCCGTGATCGACAATAACGTCCAACGGAGAAGCAATCCAGAGAAAAACAGCAATATAATTCAACTGGAATAAGTGAGCATCCATGGCTCAAAAATCGGGCATTTGCTGAAGACAAACAACATCAACATTGATGAGTAAAAGGAAAACTGGAAATGCTAAACAAACTCCAGCAAGGAAATGTATCCCTCTACGCTCTCTGAATTTTTTTTTTTTTTAACGAAATAAACCTGTAATTAACGTGAACATAAAGCTTAATGTTGTTGGGCTTCTTCTTGGTGTAAGAGATCAAATGGTGCTCTCTTAGGAACAAAGAGAACCGCCTGCTTGGGACTCCCATACATACTGCTCATCATCATTGTGCCTTGTGGCGGCCACAACCTTCTCAGCAACAAGGTACGCTGAATAGAAATCGACACCAAATTGCCCAATCATACTGACATCAGCACCAGCAGCAAGGGCTTCCATAAATTCCTTGGTTCCAGACCTTGCAATGGTACNTGCTCATCATCATTGTGCCTTGTGGCGGCCACAACCTTCTCAGCAACAAGGTACGCTGAATAGAAATCGACACCAAATTGCCCAATCATACTGACATCAGCACCAGCAGCAAGGGCTTCCATAAATTCCTTGGTTCCAGACCTTGCAATGGTACCGAGATTGTTCACCAAATTAGCCTTGGTCATTTCAATACTACTATCAATGATGGACAGTGTGTTATTGGTCTTGTCAATCAAACTTTCAAAACGTATTTTGTCAAGAGCATCAGAAGAGTCGCTGATGAGCTCGTGGAGAAAGAACTCTTTGTTGCTGTAGAAGGTATTGAAGATCAGACTCATAAATTGGTTAATCTCAGCCTGGAAAGCAAACGTCTCTTGCTCAGCCGTTGCAATTCTCTACTTTTTCTCTTTAAGATTTGATAAAGAAAATGACAGACACTAAAGCCTGTGTTTATAGAGATCCAGAAGAGAAAG
>CAIGRS010239215.1:0-10210 GCA_903798395.1 Fraxinus floribunda
AATAATTAATTACAATTTTTTAAAAAAAATAGTTAATTGGAAATTTTTGAAAAAAAATAAAATAAACGGGGCAGGAAATGGGGCAAGCCTGGCCTCGAACTCGCTCGGTCCCGTCCCGTCCCATCCCGTCTAAGGTGGGGCGGGGCGCGGGACGGGACGGGGTGGGGGAGTGGTGGGGTGGGGCGGGGGTGCCCTGTCCCGAACTCGCCACATTGCCATCTCTACCCCTAGAGTATCGTGGAGGAGATAAATGCGGGATGTGCCTCAACAGGTCAGGGTACAAGAGTTATCATATTGGTGCCCACAAAGAGTCTAATTTTAAACCTTGTTAGAGGCAGGAATCAAATCCTCACACTATGGCTGCCAACTTAGTTGAGACTACCTCACTTCTGTTCTTTGCACCACTGAGCTATGCTCGGGGGGCTGGAAATGTTCTTTATAATATAGAGAAAAAGGCATTACCAAAATACATGACCTCCTTTTGGGATGCTTATAGGCAATCAATTCCGGTATGTGTGCCGGCAGTTTTTCCCAAGTGATCGGCAATTTTCGAGAGTGGAAAATGCAGCCACTGTTCATTTATTGAGGTGTTCGGATCACGTCAATAACCTTATGTATGATGTATCTGAACACGTGATCAATCAATTATTAGAGTTGTAATGGACCAATCAATCTCGGATGTGTTCGGGTCGATCCCTTGTAGGGAAGCTTGATTGGTGGCCTTTGAGCTCTACCTTCTTTGGGTTCGTGAAGATTACTATTCAATCTATCTTCTTATCAAAGAGCCTAGACTCGAGTAAAATAGATACACAAATCTTTCTATGCGAAAGAATTGTTTTGATGAGATTATCCATCTATGCTTAATTATGTTTAACTCATTATTTGTCAGTATGTACTATGTACAATTGATTGATGAAAATGCTTATTTACTGGCTATATTTCTCAATCGTCATTTTAGGTTCTTGATATCATTTTAAAGAACTTACAACGAAATATACGATGCATATTTCGAAATGAAAAATCGTTAAATGATGGACTTAAAATAACTAGCTAAAGTTGACTACTTGATTTAGTAATTATTTTAAGTTAATGCATTGTGTTGAGAATCATGCTACTTATACAATTTTTGTTAACATTGGTTGACAACATCCTTACTTGACAACATTATATTCATCTAGTTTAAAAGCAATTTTTTTATATCAAATACTCAAATTTTGACAGCACATATTTGTCCACCATGTTTGTACAACTAGTTTTATTATTATATAAAATATGCGAAATTTAGCCATTGTTTGACAATCATTATTTTAAAAATATTTAATTTGCATACTTATTTTTAATCACAGATTTATACAATAAAATATTTTGTACATAAATCTAAAACATTTTTCTATTTTTAACCATACATTCTCCAAAAAAATAAAAAAAATTACTATTCAAAATTTTATTTTCTCAAAATAATGACCATCAAACATGGGCTTAAGGATGAGGCTCGCTATCAACCCGTTTCCGTCTTTTCCGTTTTTCTTCCATGATTAAAATCTTCTATAAAACAAATGACTAAATATATTCACATCACAGTATTAATGACTATACTACATTTTAATTGTGTGAAAGGTTCATAACCTTTACACATTAAAACATTTATGTCTTAGATTTTTTTCATTACATTTGTTGATGTCCGACCTCTGAGGTCGATTAAGTTCGGATTATTGTAGAAGGAGAATAGGTCTTGACCTGAGGTCTGCTCAGTTGTTACCCTCTGAGGTCAGTTATTGAAGTCAGCTCGACTAATGTTTTGCTTGCACGAGAAGTTTATATAGTTTATCGTGATTGGATGAAGTATAATGATTGAACACCGACGAAATATATAGATATCTAATCAGCTGAAGGCATATGTAAAGTTTTGAGTCAGCGCCCACATAATCCACCAATCAAGTGATTAAGCGCCCTTCTTTAAGTAATTCATTAATTGCTGGGGATCACTTGCATGATTAATTCATGATTATATGACATTCCAAGCTTATTAGCCAATTCAATTAGGGCAACTAATGTACCTCTTCAGCTCGGGATTACAGCTGACAAGACATGAAGGGTAGGATACATGCACATTTATTAATATAAATAGGGGATTAAAGCCAAGGGAATGGGGATGCCAATTTTCTCTGGAGGTATTACAACATCTCATTGTATCTTCTAATCATATTTCAAATATCTCCCATGTTAGAGGAACAATTAACTTAATTGCGGTCTTTCAATATGATTGAAACCATATCATTTATTAAGTTGGCTTGATATTTCATCCGAACAAATTTCAACGTCAACAGTTTAACGTTAAAAGGAGGGCCTCCAACTTGAAAATATTATGATGGATGAATTGTTAGCATCCGTGAATCAATCACATACTTATCCTGAACATACCAGCCAACCATGAAGTACAAGGCGAGGACGATGTCAAACTGATACTGTTGATCCTCAGATGATTGTAATGAGAGAAGCCATTGAAAAACTGGCAAATGTTGTCAGTAGACTAGAGCAGAATCAAGCTCCCGCCCCACTACAGGATACGAAGGTCGAATCCCCACAAAGGGGAAAGGCCAAACGACCTCCGACCAGAAGGACCCTCCAGTTCTCAGGAGGAAAATCTTCCAAAGGCCAAACCGAAGAAATTAGAAGTTCTCCTGTAACCGCAAGACCAACTGTAAGGAAAACCAACAGCGTGTTTAATCAGTTGGGCTCTCAACATTCCCTCACACCTCCAAGCATGCACAAAAAATCCTATGGTAGGTGCTCTGTAGAACGACCATGACCTAAAATGAGCGCCTTAAGGAAACGTATCGCTGACCTAGAAGCTAAAAACAAGGGAAGTATGAAGGAATACCTTACAAAACGACATTCTCTTTTCACGGAGAATATTCTTGATGAACCTCTACCCGAAAAGTTGAAGATGCCACAGCTAACTGGATATGACGGAGAAGGGGACCCTCTCAGTCACTTGGATAAGTACACTTCCTGGATGGAGTTTCAAAGAGTGGAAGATGCCATAATGTGTCGGGATTCCCGCTCACCTTGAGAGATAAGGTCCAAAGATTTGCTACAATTTTTTTTGGCCAATTCATGGGTTCTAAGGCAAGAACCACGCCTAAAGAGCGGTTAGTAAGCATTAAACAAGGGAGGACTGAATCACTAAAAAGCTATCTCAGTAGGTTCAATAAGCAGTCCATGGACGTTGAAAAGATTTCAGACGACGCCGCACTTATGACAGTCTTTTCTGGATTAAGGCCGAAAATAAGGTTCTGGTGGTCTGTACATGAGAATGGACTTTGAACATACTACGAGTTTCTGAGACAAGCTGAGAAACATATTAGTGCTGAGGAAGCCACGTCTGATCAAGAAGATCTCAAGCCAAATTCGAATCATACAACTTCACAATAGACGAAAGGAAAATAAGTAGATAAAGATTATAACCGCGATAAAAGAAAGAGCAGGAGAGACCAAGTACGTTCCAAACCGTACTCGAAAAGGCTCCATGAATATCATCCCCTGAATGCCACGTTGGAAGAAGTTTTCTTACAAGCAGAGGAAAAGGAGGCATTCCGCAGACTTCCACCCCAGAAAAAGTAATACTCAAGGAAAGCCCTAGGGAGATATTGTCGATACCACATGTCTACGGGGCATAACACTGATAAGTGCAGAAATATGAAGGAAGAAGTGGAGTCTTTGATTCGCCGATGTCATTTGCAAGAATTCGTGGCTAAGCCCAGGGAAGCAAGTCAAGCGGACAATCGACAACCAAACTAATCCGGAACAAACAAGCGAGCTCAGATGAATCAATGAGCTCAAGATACAATCGCCTGAGCTGAAATCAGAACTCTAATAAGCAGAAATCAATGTCTTGAAGAATCCAAAAGGTCTAGGCGGAGGTAGGCGCGTAATACCTGCACTTGGCAAAATTATAATGTCACACTAACGGAACCTGAGGTCGGCATAGCTCTTCATGAAGAATAGTTTGGGTTTTTAAAAAAAGATTCATATGGAGTGCTACAAGGCCAAGTGATGCGTTAGTCAATATCGTGACTATCGTTGGAGTACGGGTGCACTGAATCTTAGTTGACAATGGAAGTTCAGTAAACGTGCTATATTCTCGAACGTTGGAGCAAATGGGAATCCAAGAGCAGTACATCTGGCCGTATTGTAGAAGGTTACAAGGATTTTCGGGGGACCCTATTGAAGCATGGGGCTAAATTATTTTAAGCGTAGATTTGGGAGAACTCCCTTGTCAAAGACGGATTTTGGCAAATTTTATTGTGGTAGATCTCCCTTCGAACTACAATGACATATTAGGAAGACCCTTGTTACATGAGCTACAAGCTGCGACTTCGATCTATTATTATTGTTTGAAATTCCCTACTCCAAGCGGACCAGGTGTAGTAGGTGGGAATCAAGCTGAAGCGAGGGCTTGCAACATTGATTTGCCCTATCCCGGGGTTCAAATGTTAAGGGAAAATTAGCCAGGAAAAAGGAGCGAATTGAAAAGGCCAATCGACGTTGACCTCACTAAGATCGGCATCTCAGAGAAGCATCGCCGAAATGCTTTCAACAAACAACTTATCTTCGAAGAAAAGGACGTAGACTCTTGTCCTTTTTTTGGTATTATGACGATCTCAGTACCCATTACAAGAATTGTTGTCCCCAAGATCTTAGTTGATACATGTAGTTCTCTCAACATACTCTATGTCCACATGTTGGAATGGATGGGCATTCCATTGAGTTTCTTGCAACCATATCTCAATGTGATCCTTGGACTCAATGGGGCCCTTACTAAGGCCAAAGGAAAGATTGGGCTTCCAGTTGAGGTCGACGAAGCCCAAATGTAGAATTCATCGTAATGGACCCAAACTCTCCATACGATGCTAACATGGGACAACCGTTGTTATTCAACCTTAAGGCAATCGTGTTAGTGTATCATTATTCCCTTAAGTTTCCCACGCCACATGGAGTAGGGCAAGTCAAGGGAAATAAATGTATCGTCGAATCATGTCAATTGAGGATCAATCTAGAAATCCATATGGCTTAACAAGGTCCGACCTGATTTTATTGGACCTAGGTGTATGAATGAAAGGTGGAGAACTAGTAGAAGAACTGGACAAAATAGAGGTCAGATCAGGTGACCCACCAATGGAACTTAAAGTTGGCCACGAATTGCAACCTCCCATCCAGGATCAAATTATCGAATTCCTTTAGAAAAACCTTAATGTCTTCGCGTGGGACACTCCGATATGAAAGGGATTGACCCGAAGGTCACTTTTCATAGGCTAGGACTTGACCCTATAGTACGACCACGACAACAGCGACGAAGACCTTTAAACCCAGAAAGAAAGGTATGAAGCCTTGAACAAAGAGGTACAAAAGCTGCTCCAAATGGGTTTATTCGTGAAGCAAAATATCCGACGTAGATAGCTAACCCAGTTCTGGTAAATAAAAGCAATGGTGACTGGAGAGTATGCATTGATTTTACCGACCTAAATAAGGCATGTCCGAAGGATAGCTTCCCATTGCCGAGAATAGATCAAATGGTGGATGCAACGGCGAGACACAAATTGTTTAGCTTCATGGATGCGTACTCAGGGATAATCAAATCCCCATGTACAAATCAGATCAGGAACATACTGCTTTCATAACAAACAACATGCTCTACTGTTACAAGATGATGCCCTTTGGTCTCAAGAATGTCGAAGCCACTTATCAGCGTCTAGTCAATGCCATGTTTGCCGAGCAGATTGGTAAAACCATGGAAGTATATGTTCATGATATGTTAGTGAAAAGTATAAGTACTGAGGATCATCAGTTGCACCTTGCAGAAATGTTTAAAGTACTAAAAAGGTATGTGATGAAGCTTGACCTACACAAATGTGCCTTTGGGGTGAGGTCAGAAAATTCCTGTGGTACTTGGTAAATCAGAAGGGAATTGAAGCAAACCTAGAAAAGATACGAGCTATCATCGAAATGTGTCCACCAATAAAGCCTAATGAGGTACAAAGCTTGACGGGACGGGTAGCTGCCCTCAGCCGTTTCATAGCTAAGTCGACTGATAAATGTAAACTTTTCTTCAACATCTTAAGAGGATGAAAGAAATTTGAATGGACTTCTGAATGTAAGCACGCTTTTGACGAGCTAAAATTATAGCTTACACAACCTCCAGTGTTGTCAAAACCAAAAGCAGAGGAAATTTTAATATTATATCTAGCTGTATTTGACCGTGCAGCCAGCACTGTCTTAGTAAAGGAGGAAGAGGGGATTACAATTTTCTCTGGAGGCATTACAACATCTCATTGTATCTTCTAATTATATTTCAAATATCTCTTATGTTAGAGGAGCAATTAACTTAATTGCGATCTTTCAATATGATTGAAACCATATCATCTATTAAGTTGGCTTGATATTTCGTCTAAACAAATTTCAACATTAACAACATTATTATTCTCAAATTAACATAAATTGTTCCTGATTATGGTTTATTTCCAAAATTCTTTAAAATAGAGTAAGAAAAACTCATTTGTCGATTGTATTTTTGAATAAACATAACAAATAATACTACAAAAATACGATTAAATATTTGATCCTTATTTTAAAGCACGTTAACGATATTTTTGGACGAGAATTATGATTAAAGACTATATTTTCTTATTAATGAAATGTTTAAAATAAGGATATAATGAAGAAGAAAAGTTAAGAATATAAGTGTGATAATAAATAAAAGTAATAATAATAATTAATGTAATTATTATGTAGTATATTTATAAAAAAAAAATGTGGTGGGCCTAAAAAGATTTCCAAGCTCTCCAATTAATTAATTTGAAAATTGCACCTACCAAGAATTTTAAAATGCACAATTCAAAAATCAAATTTAAATTTTTTTTTTCAAAAATCAAATAACAATTTAAATTTTTTAATATTATATTAATAATATTTTAAAATTAAATTAATCTATATACGCACCCACCCTTCCTACCTCCATCAACCCAAACCCTAATTATTTTTCTCTCCCCCTTCTCTTTCTTCTTATATCTTCCTTTTCTCTATTCGAACATCGACAACCCATTCAAACTTCGACGACCAGCGATGAAGGAGTCGCGCTGATCGACGCTATTGGAATTGGGGGCTGCTGAGAGTTCGCAATAGCGTCAGTCAATGCTGCAGTTTGTCGACGTTGCCGTTCGTAGTAGCATCGCATCGACGACGTCGATGCCGGATGGTGTCGGCGTGGGGAAAGGTTTGAGGTTTTTGGGTATTATTTCTTTCTCTTCCGATCTGATATGTTTAGCCTGATTTTTTATGATTGTTTTGATGTTAGTTGGTGGTTTACATGTTTTCAGTTTGCAAATAGTTGTTTTTAGTGGTGGTGGTGGTGGTACAAGTTGTTATTGAAAGGTTGCAAAATGGTGGTGGCGCGCACTACTAGAAAAGGAGGCAACAAAGATGAAATTTTATAGACAGACAACTTCAGTTATTGACTGATCAACAACAATTTAGCAACATATTAATATTATTGTACTTTTATAAAATAAATATTAAATTACCGACGGAATTGTCTACGAAAATTTTCCGTTAATATAATTTTGTTATTAATCCTCAATTTAGTTTTGATTAGACCCTACACTCTAAATTTCATGTTACTAGCTATAGCTAGTCCTAGACACTAAATAGTGGTTGATTGATTACCTTCTTGGAGTTTTCATGGACTCATTATTTGCTCATGTACATTAAGTTACTCAGGAACTTTGCAGAAGTAATAGTGTCACCACTTCATTTGTTTTATCATGTTTCTATATATTGTTGGTTTTCTTAAAATAAAGAACTTTATTTGTGTCCTCCAGCTAAGTGAAGTTATATATTGTGGTAGCACTAAATAACTTTTAATTCATTTTGACTTTGGGTCTAAAGAAATTTGGTTGATTTGTTGATAGCATTGTTTAATCCATTTTGATACAATGTCATTGATATTTGATGTAAATCAGCATTTATCTAGAACTGATTGGTGATACACAAAACATGTTTTTATGGTTTTGGCTAGAATGACCCTTCAATTTTTATGGTTTTGGTTTGTTTGCATTCTGCCCATTAGCAACGTTTAGATTCACTTGTAATATAATTCACGCCTTTTTTTTCCTTTTATAAAGTTGAGTTGCTTCTTGTTTTATAGGAAAACTATGACACTGCAATTCATGAAAAACATATTCAAATGTGTCACAATCTGAAATTGACATTGAAGCATGGTGTGAAGCAACTCAAGGTCTTTGTAAGGGTGGCTGCTTGTATGGCCTTGGTATTGAACGAAAATCTTTGCACAAAGATGTCACCTCCTTTGGTTCACCTAATGTTTCATATGATGGACATGCTAATTTCATTACTTTACAGGAGGAATTTCATTCTGCTTGTGAAAAGATAGATCAACTTACAAGGGGAAATAATGAATTACTTCAAAAAAATGGAAGATGGTAGGCGAGAAGAAGAGGAGAAGCGTATTGAATTCGAACAAACCATACTTCAGATGTTGGGAAAAAGGAGCGCATTGAATTCGAACAAACCATATTTCACATGTTGGGAAAAAGGAATGGATCATGAGATTAGTCATTTGGGCACAATGATCTTCAATGGTTGGACATAGTAAATGTTTATTTTGTTTATAAAAATTTACCATTGAATGTGTAGAACTTTCTTTTGCTAATTGATCAAGTGTATAACTTTAGCAATGACTTTTGAAATGGAAGCAAAACTGATCTAATTTTGTGTAATTTCGAATCTTGAATTAATGGAATGAAAATATTTGTATTTCATGTTTGTTTATTTTACATTTTTAACTTTTTGTAAATAGTTTTATTCACAATAGAAATTTATTAATAAAATAATTAATGAATTTTTTTTTTAAAAATGTCATCTAGATTTTCGACAAAAATAAAAAATGGAAGATTCGTAGCTATTTAGGAACAAATAGTTCCATAGGAAATATGTTGGTAGTTAGCGATGGAAACAAAAACGAAATATTTGTCGCTATTTAGGAACAATTATTTCAATTGGAAAATATGTTGGTAATTAGCGACGGAACAAAAATGGAAGATTCATTGCTATTTAGGAACAATTAGTGTCGCAGGAAAATATGTTGGTACTTAGGGACGGAAACAATAGTGGGGGATGCGTAGCTAAAAAAAGTAATTAATCTGTCGTTAATCACAAACAAATCAGCGACTAAATTTCCGTCACCAATTAGCTACAAATATTTCGTTGGTAAACGGCGACACCTTATTTTCGTCGCTATTACCGACTGCTAATATAAATCCATCGCTCATTTTACCAGCGAGGTGTTTACCAGTGGATTTACCGACGAATGAATTCCGTCTCTAAAGGTTATTGCCAATGAATTTCAGGGCTTCAGCGACACATATTTTCATCTCTGAAACTGCATTTTTTTGTAGTGATCATTATTACAAGTTTTACATCAATCACTCCTAAAGATTACCTGCAGATCCTCTAAAAGACAGCAAGAACTTCAACCAAAGGGAATTCATTTTGGACGTCCTTCGGTGTGAAGAGATGCGGGACAGAGAGCTTAGGCTCTTTCTTTGGATATTTATGTAGTGCTTTTTAGAGAGAGCTTCAACTACTTATATAGTGCTTCGGACGAGAAGGGCACCAGCTTCTTCTTTGAGGACTTCGGCCAAGGGGAGCTTCAAAATATCAGCTTTTCCTTTGATTTCTTTATTTTGATCAATTGAGCTTTCATTGACTTGGCCAGATTTGACTTATATTTCCACGTGGACTAAGACACGGTCTTTTGACTGGAGCCTTGACTACGAGTCGTAACAGAAGGTTTTAGAGTTAGTAGTTTTGGATATGTTTAATGGAATATATATTACTTTTTGTAATTTAATTGTATTTTAGTAGTTCTTGAAATGTTTTAGATTTCATATCCAGTTATGAATTTTTCCCATATATAATTTATTTCAACTTTTTTATTATGTCCAACTCAAAATCCATTCATTTCTCTTTTGTTTATACTAGTGTGGATCGTGCGTTGCACGATTCCCAGTATGATTTTTGTAATTCCAGAATTGAATAATAGCAAAAATAACATAAAAGTTAGTCGAGTTTAAATTACACCATTTACAATTATGTCATCTTATCTTATAGTTTCAATTTTCATATACATTCG
>CAIGRS010239278.1:0-11151 GCA_903798395.1 Fraxinus floribunda
ATAAACGGTCCGACAGCGCATTGAGAATGTGACCACGACATATTTATTCATCTTCTTGACGCTTTAGTCTCTTTGCCTTGATTACTTTGATTTCTTCACTTGATGGTTTCGGTAATGACGTCAAATTCAGATCAAGAATATAAAATATCTTCAACGCTGTTAGTAGGGATTTCAACTTTTCTTGTCACCGCGTGAACTTTGTATCATCGAAACGATCCAAGCGAACCAAATACTGATTCATCAATTTTATCGTCGCCATAGTTGTTTTACTCTACATCGTAGAAAATTTAGTTTGAAAATGTTGAAACTAGCATCGGAGTTGGAGAAGAAACACACCAAAATATTGCAATAACGAGATAAACCAAACACGAACAAAATCAAGATCAAAATTTAATAAAACGAACACCAAAGGCCCAAACGTGTGATCGTGTCCTCAAATTAAATTTGCCCCCTCTCTTGATTAATTGAGATGCTTAAGGATATCCAGCAAACGGTTTGTAGGAGTAATCAAACCTTGTTGCAGAATTACACTAAAGCACAAGATGTAATTCTGACCAAACTTGAGAACACAAGAGGGAAAATTGAATATGGAGAAGTAAAAATTGATTTCAATTGTTTTGGAATGATATATAATTTTAATAATGTTTTTCCAACAAATTTGAATGAACTAGGATCACATATTTATAACTCTTAGAAGTCTGGTACGAAATGGTGCTAAAAAATAATGAAAAGCCACCAAACTCAAAATCACAATGGCTATAAAACGGTAATATAAGACCAAAATATTTGATCTATGATGTCGCATAGGCCAAACCTATGCGACCGCATAGTAGAAACCTTACTGGGGCATCAAGTCTCGATATATGGCCATGCGACCGCATGGTTCAGTGAACCATGCAGTCGCATTGTTCACTCTTTCAATCTCTTGTTCCACTTTCCATTCAACACTCGATTTTCTCAATTTTGAACAACAATTTGCATCCCTTTCATTCACCAAATTCATTGTTGCTATTAACTATCACATGGTTCATCGTTTGAAAGAATCGCCATAAATTGACACAACACAAGTTTTATATGTTGATTGGAGTTGGTGACTCCTCTTAGAATTATAATTGCTTTCTTAAAACCCCAAGAATATGTTTGGTATGTAGTAGTAAATAAGAATGGATAGGAGGTCTAGACAAGACTGAACTGTACACTTGACTTCGACTTGTTGAAATCAAGTTGGAGCTCGTGTTCGTCCATGTTTTGTATTCTTTGAAACATATAATAGTTATTTACTAACTGTGATTGGTTGCTTTGCTTCCATCACATGAAAATTACATTGAACAAAGAAGTTTTACACTCCAGCTTAAAAAGTTTTAAGTATAATGTGTTGTGCTTGAATCTTCTTTTCGTCTCGTCTTTTTAGTTTTTCTGTTGCTCATATTCTTTAATTATTACTTTTCTTTCTTTTTCCTTTTGTGGAAACCCCTAGTAAAGTGTATATAGCTCCAATCAAGGGGAAATGGGGGGTAGGAACTTGTACAATTGACCTCAATAGTAAAACTTGTCTCTCTTACTACTTTTCATCATCCAATTTCTTCATAGCTACAGGGAGTGGACAATCTTATCTTAAAGAAAGACAAGTGAATGCATCCGGGGTATGTTTTTTTCTTCGCATGATCGTGCTCGAGACTTAAGGGGATTAAGAATCGCGTTTTGAATCTTGAGTTCATTCCCCTTATGATCAAGATGAGTGGCTATTTAGAGAGCTAGCGTATCTCTAACTAGGTCATCGTAGAAATTCATTATAGAATGATTTTGACTTGTAACAACAAAAATTTTGGCTTTTTAGTTTGTTTTACTGAACATAGCTTAATCTAAAGAAGACGACTTAAAGTGTATGTTTTGTTAAATTTAACTATTTTTCTAAATAGTCAAATATAATTTTTATTCACTTTTTTTACGATTCACAATTTAAGGTGTGTTTGAGTCACATTATTTTGAAAAAAAAATGAAAAGTTATTGATGTGATGAAAAATATTATTTTATTGAAGAATGTGTGGTTGAAAATGAGTAAAAGAATAAGAATAAAAATTTTAATGTGTACCAAACAGGGACTTAGTGAATAATTCTTTGTCAAGCATAGTAGTGGTATGTGGTCACTATTTTTTATTTCTCTCTCTAAATGGAGAGAACAGAAGAAATCTCTTGTTTTTTCCTCTCTCTATAAAAATCATTTGGTTGCTAGAGGGCTTTTGTCCACCTTATTGAATTGACCCAATTTCTTTTGACAATGACGTGCAATGTCATTGACAGTATATTTTAGTTTTTTATATAAAAAAAAAAACGTTGAATTAAACTGGAAAATAAAACCTCAAATAACTAAAAAAAAATTCTCTTCAAATACATATAATATTTACGATGGATCCAATTCCAACCTCCAACTTTGTCAAACTATAGGCGCGAATCGCATCTTCTTTATCATCAACCTACAAACGTGGTTGCTTCTACCTGCCCCCGTGGGGGGTGGGGTGGGGATACACTACAAAATTTATTTATTAGTTACATGCTTGCATACAAATTGTTGAGTGTATTCCAACAAATTCGTGATAAAAGGAGAGTTTCGAATGGTTTGATTGGATCTATATATTTTCATATTAGACTTTTTTTTTTTATGTGTTTAATTGATTTTATTTTCCATGAAAATGTCATTTTTTTCACTTAAATTCTTACTTCTTGGATGTTTGATTGAAAACTTTTTCTATAAAAAATATTTTCGAACATTTGGTCGTAGACTATAATTTCCTCAAAAATAAGGAAAACATATTTTTTTAAAAAGGGGTGATTTTTATTTTTTAGGTAATTCACTATCTCTTTCTCTTTCTCTTTCTCATCTGTCTACCAATAAAAAAATGGACAAGTATAATATTCTCTAGGTTGAAAATTAAATCAATCAAACACATTTAATTAATAATTTTCATATAAATAAGTTCTAGGTAGTTGGATTGCCTATAATTTATATATTTTTTTTTATGCAAATTACATACTTGCAATCAAATGCACCTCCGAGTTATTGAGAATATTTTTTTTTTTTGCTCGTTTACTAATATACCATTATTTAATTTGCCTAATTATATCCAATTTTTCCCGCTTAATCATAAAAGTGTACAAATATAAAGATATCTACTTCTTGAAATCATCCAAATACATAGACATATTTACTACTAGTTGTCGATAATTAAATAATGATAAGTTAGGAAAGGATTTGGCAAAAAATGTTTTTTCAATAACATTAAATAAGATTTATTAATTCATGTGAAAAATAAAATCAGCATATATAAATGAGAAAGATGAGTATATAATAAGTCAATAGTAAGTTGGTCGAGACCATTTCTTAGTGAAGTGGAAAGATAACATCGAATCAGATGGATAAAGTCAATGAGAGTGTAAATTGTCTCATGCTCCAAGTACCATAGAATCACAAAAACTATCAAAATTTAAAAAGTAATAATAATTACTTTAAGTAATTAAAAAGAAATTTTATTTATAAGGTTGAAAATTTAAATTATGATAATAATTTTTTTCTCATTTATGTTCCTTTTTTTAATTCAATTCCTTATAATAGTTTGACGAGTCATAATAGAAGAATTTATTTTGAGAATCATTTTATGCGTTTTTCTTTCTATTTCATGTATTTGATGCAATTAATAGTTTAATGGATTAAAATTTAGCCCTCAATTTGTTGCAGAATCAACACAATAACACTCCATAACGAGTAATAAAAATAGAAAGAAACCATTTTTGTATTAATCGTAGTTAAAATTAAAAATAAAGACCCCATTTTAATGGACCAAAGAAAAAAGAGAATTAAAAAATAAGCTGCTTATTTTTGCTATTTACTCAAAAAAAGAATAAGCAATAACTTGGATATGATGTTGCCGTACGAGACGAGAACTTTTCACATAGTAAAGGGGTTGAACAAAGAATTATGGACTTTCCAATTTTCACACACACTGCACACACATAAAACCTCTCTTTCTTCTTCCCCCCGTTCTTGACTTTGCTTTCGGTTTCCTCTTTTACCTCTCATTTTTCCCATCTCTAGTTCCTTAAGAGACAACACAGAAGAATAATTCGATAACAAAATTTCACAATTTGAAGAAAAAGACTTCTTTTTTAGCATTGCTCATGGCATAATTCTGTTTATTAATTCAATTGCATTCATCTTCCTTACAGGTTAAGATACTGAATTTTTTTGCTTTGTGGGTCATTTGAATCTGACGATTTTTTGTTGATTTGTTCTTCAATTGTTTGCATTTTGTATGTGGATCGATTTTTTAGGCCTTTAGTTTTTCCTTTTTACCTTTTTTTGGCTCCTGTTATGGTAGATTATTTTGGTAAATGTAAAAATGGTTGTTTTTATATTGTTATTTGGTTCTGATTGAGATTATTTTGATTTTCATATCACCATTTAGCTTGATCTACTTTACCTTCTCTGTTTAGCTTTATTGTTAAAACTATATGCCTGTTTTCAGTCTGTATTATTAACAATTTTTTGGGAATGAATCTCTGTTATACACAAATTTTGGTATCGATTATGATTCACTAAATATTATTTAATAAGAAACTACTTGAATGAGTAGATTTGGTGTTTCCTCCAGTCCCTTTATTTACATTTATGGATACGAGTATTAGTGCTGATTTATGGTATTAATTTATTTTTTTTGCTAGATTGTAGTTGATCAAACAGAAACCGGCAACAATTTTGAGATATTTTTCTTAAGCTATGGTTCTCGGGCTGAGATCGAAGCACCGAAAAGGTGCTTCTGTTAAAGTTGAGTACATAGTGCGCTTGCAGGAGATTAGGCCTTGGCCTCCAACAGAATCACTGAGTTCTGTTCAAACTGTGTTGCTCCAATGGGAAAATGGTGATAAAAATTCGGGATCCTTTATTTCTGTTGCTGGGAATACCAGTATTTCGTTCAACGAGTCTTTCATAATGACCTTTACTCTGCGCCAAGATAGAAAGGCCCGTGATAAGTTTCTTAAGAATTGCTTAGAGTTCAGCTTGTTTGAGCCTCGAAAGGACAAGGGAGGTAAAGGACAATTATTGGGGACAGCTTTATTAAATCTTGCAGATTATGGAGTACTTGAAGAAATCTTAAGTATTAGCATTCCTTTAAACTTCAAGAAGAGTTCTAAGAATTTAGTGCAACCGGCCTTGTTTGTTATCTTGGAGCCAGTTGAAAAGGATGGCTCAAAGTCATCACCTAGCTTATCAAAGACAGCATCCCTAGACAATGATGATAATGACTCGGAAATTGCCTCGTTTACTGATGATGATACTTCTTCCCATTCGTCAAGGACTGCTGCATCATCAACCTTGGAGGCTGCAACAGCTTCACCGTCTCGAAATGAGAAGGTAATCATGTTCGCTCAATTAATTTTTTGCTTATATTCAAACATATTCTACTTCATATGGTTTAGCCAATTGAATTTAAAAGTTTCTTAGTTTATTTATTTATTTTTTTAATATTTAATTCTCAATGTGAGTAAATGTACTATGTAATATATATTTGCCACTAAAATGCAGAATGGAACTGGATTGCTAAATACTGGGATCGACCTTACTCAAGAACCAAACAGGAGTATATGGCCTTCATCAATTGATGTATCCTCGGATACTGGAAACCGTATACAAAATTATACTTCTTTATCCAAATTCCCTGAAAGAAGCATGACATCTGTCAAGAGGAACTCTGTTACCCCTTCCATAAAATCTTCTCCCTCATTCATAGGTTTCCAAGATATAAACGGGAAGTCCAGCAACCGCATGGCCACTCTTCAGTCGGGAAGTGTTACCCGTCATGCCAATGAAGAGATTGCCAAAAGCAAAGCTACAATTAGTGAAATCACTCAACATTCTGTAAAAGACGAATCCTCTGATAGATTTTTACCCAAAATTATATCATCTGATAACCCCACACAGACTGTTTTGAACTCAAACTCTGTCAATCTCTCTGATGCCTTTCAGGAAAAGGAAGTGGAACAAGAAGCTACAGCGATAAGTGATGCACATTCTGGTCTGGTGAATGACGAAGAGAAAGGGGTACAAATAAATAATGGACAGGATGAAAAGATAATGGAAGAGATTTTACAGGTCTCAGAGAACAAATTGGGGGAAGAAGCTAGCAGAAGGCAGGTAACAATGAGAAGTGATACTCTTGTTCCCAATAGGAAAGCACAAGGAATTCTGGGATCTACTACTAATAATGCTCGGTTAAAGCATGTGAAGTCTGTCCAGATACATGGCTCCATTAATGAGAATGGATTCATAGGCGACAGGCACAGTGGGATAAAAGCAACAGATCTTGATATTGCAGACTCTCAAAATAACAGGAAAGGTAATGCAACATTTGAAAGAAAAGAACCAAAAAATAAACTTTCTGAAAGTAAAAATGAATGGAAGTCTAGAATTGAGATTCTGGAGGAAGAATTGAGAGAAACTGCAGCCCTTGAGATTGGATTATATTCAATAATTACTGAGCACACAAGTTCTAGTAATAAAGTCCACGTTCCAGCTCGACGGCTTTCCAGATTTTATCTTCATGCTTGCAGAGCAGGATCCCAAGCTAAACGGGCAAGTGCTGCAAGAGCTGCTTTGTCTGGGTTAGTTTTGGTTTCTAAAGCGTGTGGAAATGATGTTCCAAGGTAAATGTCTGTTCCAGTACTAGTGTAGGAGTTAGTGAAGTAAGTCATGCTTTTCAGAATTAACTATTATATGTAGGTTATTTATTTTGTTGTCTGTTTCTTTGAAATTCCCTTCCAAATAATGAATCCATCGGCATTTTTTTCAGGTTGACCTTCTGGTTATCGAATTCAATAATGTTGAGAGCCATTGTTAGCCAGGCTGCTGCAGAAATGCCAAGCTCTGATGGATCAGGCATAAAAAGTAACAGCACTGAACCTGGATTGACTTTTAGATTTCTTGATAACTCTCGAATGGAGAAAGAGAAGAATAAATCAAATGAATTGGACGACTGTGAGGATATATTGATGTTCATTATTGCACTGGAAAAGATTGAATCTTGGATCTTCTCTCGAATTGTAGAGTCTATTTGGTGGCAGGTTGTTTCTCATTTCTCTAGTTCTGATTTTGTTCGATAGGTTTTTAAATTAATTACAAGGTCATTCTCGTTTTGTCCTCTGCAGACTTTTACTCCACATATGCAGCCAATGGTTGCAAAAAGTAGTGGTAGAACTACAGGCTCAAGTTCAAAGAAAACTTATGGACGAAGACATAATTTGGGGGATCACGAACAGGGAAATTTCTCTACAGAATTATGGAAAAAGGCATTTAAAGAAGCTTGTGAAAGGCTTTGTCCAATTCGAGCAGGAGGGCATGACTGTGGCTGCTTGTCTGTGCTGTCAAGACTGGTATGTCTAGATATAAAAGAATGCTCAAAGCCAAAAGTCATTTCTTCTTTAAATATGGATACACTTCAATGGTATGTTTGGTAGGGTGGATTTGATAATACCAGATAAGTAGAAGGAAAAAACAGAAGCTAAAATCATGTCACTATAGTGTTGAGTCCTATCCGTTTTGCACACCAAATATGCACTGAAATGTGAACTAAGAGTCAGATCATTTTGGTCTTCGAGTATCCGATTTTCTATGTGACGTGAGATGTTGTCCCTTTTTTTTCCCAGAAAGGCTGAAACTCCATCATTATGTAGCTGAAATGTTATAAAGTGGATGTTATTGCCAAATATAGCATGTTAATGCTTTCTTCCCTGTGTTTTTTAGGTAATGGAGCAGTTAGTTGATAGGCTGGACGTGGCAATGTTCAATGCCATTCTTCGTGAATCTGCCGAAGAAATGCCAACAGATCCTGTGTCTGATCCCATTACTGATTCTAAGGTTCTCCCTATTCCTGCTGGAAAATCAAGCTTCGGTGGTGGTGCACAATTAAAAAATGCTGTAAGTACATAATAAAACTTTTACGAAATATTATGTCTTATGCCACTCTTTATTGTCAAACATGATGGATATATTTTTCGTTTTGGTTTTTGGTGCTACCTTCTAAGTAGTCTATGTTATAATTACTCTTGTTTTAGATTTTGTGTACTGAGTGGTCCCTTTCTAGTTTTATTATTCTACAATGTAGCTTCTTCATTAAACTTTAACAGAATATATCCAACACTAAGCCTTTCAAACAATCGTGTCTCTTAGAATATCTTTACACTATAGTATTATTCACTTTTACTTTCTTCGGAGTTTGGACGAGCACTCTTCAAAGTTTCAAATCATAATTTCTAGAAAAAAGAAGAAGATTTGACCAGAAACTCACCTCTACTCACTCATGTATCATGGTTCTTAATTCCTTTTTCCATGCTGGTAGATCGGCAATTGGTCCAGATGGCTTACAGATCTTTTTGGCATAGAAGATGACTTACCTGTGGATTATAATATTATTGTTGATGACAAGAGACCAAAATCCTTCAAGGCATTCCGCCTTCTCCATGCTTTAAGTGACCTCATGATGCTTCCCTTTGGAATGCTAGCGGACGATTCCATCAGAAAAGAGGTGACTCATTTACTAAAAAGAATTGTTTAGTCTCTATGGCAATCTTTTATGCTGTGTGTATATTCCATTTGTTTCGTATTCATAGTTCTTAATTTCTTGTTTGAAGGTTTGCCCGACATTTGATCCGACATTGATCAAGAGGGTTTTTAGTAATTTTGTCCCAGATGAATTCTGTCCAGACCCCATTCCGCAGAACATCATCGACTCTCTGGATTCTGAGGTGGGTCCTCCGTTGATAATTATCTCTCTTCATAGATATTATCAATAACTTGAAAGAAAGTCTATTATGCACGTGGCTACTTAGTACTATTTGATCGTTCAAGTTGCAATTAAATAGTATACGGTTGTCTATATTATTGAGAAATGGCATTGTCTTGCATTGTTTTTCACTTTTTCTCGATGAAGGAAATCGCGAATGCTTCTCTAGAGTTGCTCACCAGCTATCCGTGCATTGCAAGACCTACAGTCTACTCACCACCTCCAGCAGCTTCTCTCAATTCCTTTATGGGCGAGATTGGGACCGGATTCCTTCCAAGAAGCGGATCAGCTTTACTAAAAAAATCATACACGAGTGATGATGAACTCGATGAGCTCGACTCACCCTTGACTTCAATCATTCCTGATAGCTTTCATAGCTCCTCAGCTTTAGCTAAACTCAGCTCAATGCCACAACGAAAGGGTGGCAAAAATGTTCTTCGGTATCAGCTACTTCGGGAAAGTTGGGAGGATGGTGAACAGTAACAAATTCCTGCTTTTGGAAGTCATAACTTGAGTTGCTTGATGGACAAGGCACATTAGGACTCTTAATGACTTGTAACAAAAGGAAGGGTCGTGAGTGAGGCATCGAACATCCAGCAACCCTCTTTGATTATGTATATACATGTATAGCCATGTCACTTTTTCTCCGTAACATTAAGGCTTTTGAACCTCCCACCCAACCCAAAAAAATAAAACTTGGAAACATGGTTTTGTTTGTTCATATGAAATTAAAACTCAACTCAATAGTACAATCAACAAGATTTTAATTTATTTATATGTTACATTCTTTGGTACTGAATGCCTTGACATGCACTTTGTTTCCAATAAATTAAAGGGTAATTAGCACATAACGACCTCATTTTTTATTGTTATTGTGGAAAACGTCTATACCTTTCTGTTTTGACATTTTCACATTTTATTGTGCAAAATGTCATTTTCATCAATTTTCTCAATTAAAAATTATGAAATGACGAATATATACTTTTCTTTAAATAGAACAAAAAAGAAAAAAAAAAATTTAATTGCAATCATATTCCCAAATTTTTTTAAAAAGTGTAAATGAAGTCTCAAATAAATTATTAAGAGTGTAATAAGTACATAATGTCCATATCTATCACTGTTATTACGAAAAATGTCCATACTTTTCAATTTTTTTTGTTTTTGTTTTTGTTTTTTTTCATTTTCACTCTTAATTACACATTTGATTGTGCAAACCATCATTTCCATCAATTTTCGTCCAATTTCTCAATAAAGAACTGTGAAATAATGAATATACCCTCTATTTAAATAATTTTTTTTTTACTTTCTAACTTTAATAATTCATTTGGGACTCATTTACACTTTTAATTTTTTTTTAAATTTTAAATAAAGTTAATTGGGACTCGTTTGTACTTTTTTTTTTTAAAAAAATAAATTTTGTAAATAATTTATTGGGGACTTGTTTGCACTTTTTTAAAAAAATATTGGGACTTTGGTTGCAATTAACTCTTAATTTATTTTTTTTAAAAATTTAAATAGGAGATATATTCTTCATTTCACAGCTTTTATTGAGAAATTGAATAAAAATGGATAAAAAAGAGGGATTGCGCAATTAAATGTGTAATTAATGGTGAAAATGCCAAAAAAATAAAAGATAAGGATGTTTGTTACAATAATGTAAGATGATGATGTTATGTGCTAATTAACCTAAATTAAGTGCGTTATAGTTTCTTTTGATTTTTTAGGGTAAAAAATTGAATAATGATATTTATATTCAGCGACGTAATAGTCATCTCATGTGACGTTTGTTATTTGAGGCATTTGTTTGTCATTTAAGGCAATCGAATTACAGGAAATTAATGCCTTGAATAACAAGTTTCTACATTAGATGATTATTCAGTTGTTGACTATGAATAATGTTATATTAGGATCCGTTGATTGCAAGAGAGGAATTTGGGTGATAAGAAAATGAATTTCAGGAAATTGAATTGCTTAGAATTGTTTTTCTGAAAATTATTAATTAATTGTGTTTGATTAGTATAATTTTTCATTGGAAAATATTGAAATTTTGGATCTTTTGGTGTTCGTTTGATTTTGTTTTTATGGAAATTGTCCATTAAAGGGAATTTTTTTTTTGTTACAATTGTCCATAGAATTTTTTTTTATTGCCAAAAAAAAAAAATTTAAAAAAAAAAAAGAAAGAAAGAAAGCTAGAAACCATTTTTCCCACCACTTTGGTGGGAAAACCAATTCCACAAAATCATGGAAAAAGGAGACACGTGGTGGGTGGGAGAAAAACATTTTCCATGGAAAATTTTGGCTATCAAACATGACAAAAGTG
>CAIGRS010239354.1:0-14704 GCA_903798395.1 Fraxinus floribunda
TAAATATTTGGATACTTTTTCACATTCCATTTTTACTGAATAAAAAACAGTATATATGGTTAATAAAAAGTTGAATAGTAAATCTAAAATATTTATTGAAAAGTGGGTGTGTGACATAATTTCCTCTATAAATATCTTAGTGGGCTTCCATGTGTGACTTCAAACATCTCTGGCCTCAGTTAGAGAGCCCAATAGGGACCATTTCGAACGCCTAACAAGCCCAACCTCAGCACCTCGCGCCTAACCTAAAAGTCAACAGCGTTCAAATTGGCGCAGGGTCCGGATTTGGGTTCGAATAACAATTCCCGATTCGGATCCGGTGGTCCGTCGTGGTCGGGTTCTGGTTCAGTATATGGTTGGTGTGGCGTCATCACACGCGCTCAGACACACACGAAGAAAGAAGGATATAGGGGAGAGAAAGAGAGGGGGATGTCTAGAGAGAGAGAGAGAAAAGGAATAGATACAAATATACAAAAATGCTGCTATATATATCTATAAATTTCTCTAATATAAGTTTTCTGGATTTCTAATTTTGTTGTGGACTTCCTCTTTGGTTTTGCCCTAGCTCTCTTTCTCTCTCGTCTCCCTTCTGTTGCGTAAAGCATCTTAGATCAGATTCTCTCTCTAATTNAAGGAATAGATACAAATATACAAAAATGCTGCTATATATATCTATAAATTTCTCTAATATAAGTTTTCTGGATTTCTAATTTTGTTGTGGACTTCCTCTTTGGTTTTGCCCTAGCTCTCTTTCTCTCTCGTCTCCCTTCTGTTGCGTAAAGCATCTTAGATCAGATTCTCTCTCTAATTCATTCTTTCTTGAGAAAAGATCCCTTGTAAGCATCTCCTGCTTTTGAATTTATCTGGTTTTGAGATACATCTGAATGCGTATCAGCTATTCTCATCGGGAATCTAATTCGAAGGTTTGGATTTTGGGAAAAAGAATAATTAGATTAATTATCGTATTAGGGCATGCAACTTTATATATAGGTGTTTTGAATTAATGTGCTTGGAACGAGGTTAACTGGTTAACTACTTTTTTGTTTTTTAAGGTCATGTGTCTGTAACAGCTAAGAGTAATTTTGGATTGTTTATTTCTTAGTTTTTTCTTTTCTACTTGACCTATCTGGTAAATGCATGTTAAGAGCGCATTTTCTATAACATAAAACCTGCAATTTAAATTTTGATGTTGGTTCTTGTTCAGGATTTATCTGTCTTGAAAAAAATTTGGTGCTCCGTTTTTGGTTTATCAGAAAGGGTGATATGTGGCGAGTTAGGATTTATCTGTCTCGAAAAAAATTTGGTGCTCCGTTTTTGGTTTATCAGAAAGGGTGATATGTGGCGAGTTAGATTCTGTTGGCTTGTTATGCCCGAATTAAGATGATGTAGTGATTCCTTACATGTGTGCACTCTAAATATATGTTGCTCATTTTTAAATATTCTTATTCCACAATTTTTAGAAATTTTTTAGTAACCTGGGGAATGCTTAGTTGCATTATTCTGCCTTGGATCATTTCAGATTGTGGCCTGCTTCCCATTAATGTGTTATTTTTTAGGGAAAGGAGGGGTTCTCTATTGAAAATGATATAGTAAGTAAGTGGCATTCTGATTGTGGGAAAACGATTGATTTATTATTTTCATTTTTGGTTTCCTAAATCTCAAGAACAATAGGGGTTCAAACAAGATTTTTTATTTGTAAAGTTGCTCTTTAAAAAAAAATAAAAAAAAATGATTTTTAGAGATAATGAGGACAATTATATGACTACACAGGAAATAGCAAAATATGGCTGTTGAGGCTTGTGCCAAACGAAAATTGATGGATGATATGGACGAGGATGATGTGCCCCTAGTATTTAAACGGAGCAGCTCATCATCAAAGCAACACCAATCAAATCCACAGGTGCAAAAGTCGTCTTCATCTCAAAAGCTTGACCGAAAATTAGGAAGGCCGATGCCTGATGTGCGATTTCAAAATGGTCAAAGTTCCGGGGTTCAAAAGGGTAAGATGGTTTCATCTTCCAAATCACCACCCATTAAATTACCCCTGTGTAGCCCTGAAGCATCTGATTCATCTGCTAAGGCATCTCTATCGAGGTCTCCTGAGGCAAATGTGAAATCTTCTGCGATAAATCGTACAGGAAATGTTAATCTACAGATGAAGGTGGAGAAGCCTTCGTCTGGGCCTGCTGCTGGTCCAAATGACTCTGATGATTCAGAAGATGATAAACCACTTAGTGCTAGGCTTCCTACTGGCTTATCGAAGATCAACTCGAACAATGCCAGCAAAGGATCCAGTGCTTCACGTTTGAGTCAAAAGCCAAGCCTCCCCAAACAGGAAGATTCTGATGATGAAAAGCCTTTGTCATATAAGGTCCAATTGAAGTCTAATGTTGGGACATCTACTAGCAAGTCCTATGATTCAGATGAAGAAAAGCCCATTGCAGCAAAAAATAACCAAAATGGATCTGTCTTACGTGACAGTGGTTCAAATAAACCTTCAACCGTGTTAAGTAAGAGATCTGCCAGCGAGGTAAAATCTGCTGGGCAATCTTCTATAAAAAAGCATAAGCTTTCCAATGCATCAGTGCCTATTAATAATAAGCAAGCATCTGTTAAAGCTGAGCAAAAGGTAGAGGATGATGATGATGACCATGTTCCCATATCTCAGAGAATGAAGATGCCGGCTGCTTCAGATAAGAAATCATCAGCCATTAAGAAAGTAACTAAAGTTGTTCCTTCCTCACTTAATAAAACAAATAAGAAATCAAAGAAGGTGGTGAAACAATCTCAGTACTCCAAGTCATCAAAGGTTCCTCCAGGCTCTGGTGAAGGGCAGAAATGGACTACCTTGATTCACAATGGTGTGATATTTCCACCTCCATACCAGCCTCATGGGGTTAAGATTCTATACAAGGGGAAGCCAGTTGACTTAACGCCCGAACAAGAGGAGGTGAATATCATTCTCACTCACGCAACACACACTGTTACTAACTTTTCTTTAGTTCATTGGATCTATATCTTCAAAAAGCTTGTCTTCAAATTGCTCCAAGCCGTGCAATGTTTTTCCCTTTTCTTTTGCAGGTGGCCACGATGTTTGCGGTGATGTTAGATACTGAATACATGAACAAACCTAAGTTCAAAGAAAATTTCATGAGTGACTGGAGGAAAATACTGGGAAAGAATCACATTATTCAAAACTTGGAATACTGTGATTTTACCCCAATATATGAATGGCATCAGAAAGAAAAGGAGAAAAAGAAACAGATGACTTCAGAAGTAAGTTAAAGTTTTGTCATACTTCCTGTATGTGACATTTAAGGGACATTTGAAAGTCAAGCTGATTTATTCATCCGCCAATGTTAACAAGTCTGCTATAAGTTTTAAGATAAGGATTACTATGATGTTTCTTGGAGAATATCTTAGAATGCTGTCTTGAATCAGATTTCTACTTAAGTACAACTGACACAATAAGCATGACCTTAGATGCCTTTTGCTGCCTTTCAATGTAGAATTCGCATTGCAATGAGTTCGTGTAGATGTTCAATGCCTGATATTAAGCCGTTTGTTTTCTATACGTATAAGTTGTATATGCATTTTAAGGAAAACATATGCGTCTCTTAGACAGCTTGGCTAGACTCTCGGTATTGTAATATTTAGTTTTCACATTTAAACTTTGAAATAGTCTATCATACGTCGTGTCATGAAAAAGAAAGTTTTCCGGTACATCGGAGCATTCAATTTTTTTTAACTCATTAACTTGTGCAGATTGCTCAATCATCACACACTCTGCTGCATGCCTGGGTACATTGACTAGTGTAATACAAACTTCTCATGATAATCATAAGTTACTTGTTTTGGAGTAATTTGTTGATATGGTTTTGCTATATAAATAGAAATAAACGTCCTCTCAGACATTGTTTTTGTAATCATTGTTAATTTTTTTGGGGGCTCTCTTCAATTGCATTTCATGTTTATTATGTGTTTATTCTTCCTGTGCCTTTTATGAGCATACTCTCTGATGGAACAGAGAAAAGCTTTGTCTAGTTTTTTTGTCCTAGAACAGTTAGAATATTCTGTGTTTCTAAAATAAACCCAATTCATTAGCTGTATACCTTGTATATGAATAGATGTGATTAACAAGTGGACAAATTGGTAGTACATATTCTAATAAGAACAACAGCTAATTTGAACTATACTGTTTTGGCAGGAGAAGAAGGCCATGAAAGAAGAGAAGTTGAAGCAAGAGGAGAAGTATATGTGGGCTATTGTTAATGGAGTCAAAGAGAAGGTGTGGTATCTACATTATGTTGTATTTCGTCCTTTTTTGTATTTTTTCTAACCTTTTTTTTCCCTCCTTTTGTTTGGGGGGTGGGAGTGGGAAGGGGAAGGGGAAGGGGAACTTATGTTTGGTTTCAACAGCTTGATGTATATATAGCTTTTGCTGCTTATAGAAAATCATAAATATTTCTTCAATGACTGCGAAAAAGAAAAAGAAAAAAAAATGTGTCTTGGGAGAATTTTTTTCTTTTCTTTGCGTATATTTTCGTATTATTGTAAATCTAATATAGAAGTGTGCTGTGCAACCTATTATCGGGCTGGAGAGTGGAGCATATTTTATTAATTTTTTTGAAGAGCTACTGATTAGTAAAAAAAAGCAAAGTTGTGATTAACTATTGATTTTTTAGCAGGTTCTGTGTATTTTCATGTTTGTTTTCTTCAAACCGGCAAATAAAATTTTCAAATATCAATAATTATTCTGCAATATTTTTATATTTTTTTTACTGAAGATGTGTATGGGGGCATGTATAATTGTATATGACAGTAAATGCGTTTGAAGTGCAGCTGGCTTTAGTCTATACTGTAGCATTAATGATGAGGGTTCTGCATAGTTATATTCATGTTTTGGGATGTTCATGATGCCTTATTTATTAAACATTGTTGTTAGCTTATAGCGACATAGACTGACTTATTGTGCCTTTCTTCTGCTGCATGTCTGAGGCATCTGACAACTATGTCATTTGCAGGTTGGGAACTTCAGGGTTGAACCACCTGGATTGTTCCGAGGTCGTGGAGAGCATCCGAAGGTATATTAAACATCTTTCTGCTGGCAGTGAAGCTCTATAGTTCATCTAAAATTTCCTTTTTTGTTATGTCCTGGCTCTTTATTTGAAAATTGGTGGCAATATTGGAGTTTTAATGAGAAAATAGCGCTGAACAGATGGGGAAGCTTAAAAAACGCATACGTCCTAGCGACATCACTATAAATATTGGAAACAATGCACCAATTCCAGAGTGTCCTATCCGTGGTGAAAGGTTCTTCTTCCTGCTTATTAGTTTTCTCTTTTGAAGATTAGGAAAATGGTCGGTGATGTAATATTACGAATTTATTTATTGGCAGCTGGAAAGAAATAAGACATGACAATACCGTGACATGGTTAGCATTTTGGAACGATCCAATCAATCCAAAGGAGTTCAAATATGTTTTCCTTGCAGCCAGCAGTACCCTGAAAGGGCAAAGTGACAAGGAGAAATATGAGAAATCAAGGCTTTTGAAGGTATTGAAGATGCAGTTAACCAATAAACATCCTTAGATGTGTAGCATCTTCTTTTTGTTGTATGACTAATTTAATATAATTATCTCTTTGCTATTTCACTGAAGGACTATATACAAGGTATAAGAGCAGCTTATACCAAGGGTTTTGCAAGTAAAGATCTCACGAAGAAGCAGATAGCGGTTGCTACCTATCTTATTGATAAACTAGCTCTTAGGGCAGGAAACGAGAAGGTATAGCAACTAAGATTTTTGCTTTTAATCATCCTATACAGTGCATTTTTAGTTGATTGAGAACTTCTTGAGCAACAACAATAAACTGAAGCTTTCTTCCAATAAATTGGCAATCAGCTATATAGGCATTAGACAAAGTTTCACTCTTGCTGTGAACCTACACACAGAAATTCTTGAACATGAGTGGGATTATTTGCAAAGAACTGTTATTATCCTTTGCTACATGTTCTTAATTATGCATTTTCTACAGTTTTGTTCCCTGTGACAAATAAAATGGGACGATGCAACTTCTCAACACTTTTTAGTATGTTGCAGGATGATGATGAAGCTGATACAGTTGGTTGCTGCACATTGAAAGTAGAAAATGTAGAACCAATACCTCCAAATATTTTGAAGGTAATGTAGCTTTATGTCTAGTAAAATTATTTCTCAAATGTCCACATTTTAAATTTTCCTTGTAAGGTTCACAAGTTTGATGGATGCTGAGGGAAAAAGGTGTATTGAAACAACTTCGTCTCAATAAGTTGACACCATTGACAGCTCTGAGAATTGAGTTTCTTGTAGAAAAAAATAACCGTGCAAGTTTTTTTTTCACCTTGACGGCATATTGCTAGCAATAATCAACAGAATTTATCTGTTTGTGTTTGCAGTTTGATTTCCTTGGTAAAGATTCTATACGGTATCAAAATGAGGTTGAGGTTGAGTCTGCTGTGTTCAAGGCAATCCAACAGTTCCGGAGTGGTTAGTAGATGGTCTTCTTTACATATATTTGTATCTTATCTTTAATTTAATGTTACAGATTTAATATTATTCGTATTACTTTCAGGCAAAAAGGGTGGTGATGATCTTTTTGACAAGCTTGATACAAGTAAACTTAATGCTCATTTGAAAGAACTCATGCCTGGTCTGACAGCAAAAGTTTTCCGTACATACAATGCATCAATTACCCTGGATGAGATGGTAAGATTCAACCTGGAATTTCTAATCTCCAAGTTAGTATCAGTATGCTGAATGTCTGGTTATGATTGTGGGATCAAAAGATTATGAGAAAACGTTTACTTCTGCCCTCAAATATTGAGGTAGAAAGAAAGGAGGAGAAGTGGGATATATGTGCAGGCTGTGTTCAAAAACTTGAAAGATGATACAAGATCTTGATAATAATAATGTATAACTTCAATATTGTGTTGCGAAATTTAATTAATGCTTACTCTTTATGGTCTATCAAAAACTTAGCCTCCGTTTGGCAAACTTCATAAATCAATTTATAAATGGTCAAACTTCATTTTTAACTACACATTCCAATGGACCCACAAGTACTATTCACTTATTTCTATCTATTTATAAATTCTTGCTGAACGGAGGATAAGTTATTCAGAAATTAGAACTGAACTTCAAATTTTAACGGCTACATTCATCTCTCCTAAAAATTGATGCACCTATTTGCTTATATATTTGAGACATTCTTAATATGTGGTTTATACAGTCAAAGTTATGTCACAAGTATTGGCAACAAATATACATGACGTGAGTTAGTGAATGAAATTATTCATGTCAAGAAGTGTGAGACCTTAGACAGTTACTTATTGATTCCTTAACTGAATTTTACATTCCACATTCTAGTTTTTCTATTCAACATTTCTTTAAGTTGTTATGTTCGTGCAGCTGAGTAGGGATACAAAGGGTGGAGATGTAGCTGAGAAAGTAGTAGTTTATCAACATGCAAACAAGGAGGTACAGATTGTAAAACTCTGAATGTCTGATGCTATCATTAGTTTTCAGTCTGGTTGAAAAATACTTCTATTTTTCTTTTTGCTTGTGTAGGTTGCAATCATTTGTAATCATCAACGTACTGTCTCCAAGTCACACAGTGCCCAGATGTTGCGTTTGAATGAAAAGATAGAAGAATTAAAGGTAATGATTGACTTTTAAATCTAATTAATGATTTCGTTCTATTGATTTTTACTGAAATATTATGCGGGAATGTAAGCTGCCAATTCAAGAACATCGCTGCCTAAGTTGAGCATTGATGGATCATTATCTATTTGTTTCTTTCTTACTTCCAAGTAAAGAAGGTTAAGATTGTTTTGAAAGTAATTTTCAGTGCTATCATCCTTTGAACTGATACTTGTCAGAAATAACGGATGTAATATTTTAAATCTTGTGTATTAACTTGTCTTAATCATTGTTTGTAGAGTGTTCTTGAAGAGTTGATGACAGATTTGGCTAGAGCAAAGAAAGGAAAGCCCCCACTGAAGGGTGCTGATGGGAAACCGAAAAGGAATCTGAACCCCGAAGCGTAATACACTTCTTCATTTTTAAGTTATTCAGTGTTTGATATCATGTTGCTAATGGTGAAATGATGTGCAGATTAGAGAAAAAGATAGCTCAAACAAATGCGAAGGTTGAAAAAATGGAACGAGACAAGGAGACCAAAGAGGATTTGAAAACTGTAGCATTGGGCACATCAAAGATCAATTACCTTGATCCTCGAATCACAGTTGCATGGTGCAAACGCCATGAAGTTCCTATCGAGAAGGTTAAGACTTGAATTTCTGCGAGGGTTACTTTTCATTGCTTCCCAGTCCTCTTAATTAGTTACTTCGTGAATCAACTAATTGTTTCACACTGATGCAGATATTCAACAAGTCTCTCCTGGCAAAATTTACTTGGGCGATGGATGTGGATCCTAGTTTCAGATTCTAAATTTTGATAGTTATAGTGCAGGACATCCCCTCAAATCGGAGACAGAGATAGACGAACCTGAACAAAACTCGCTCTATCGACTATATTTATTTATTTATTATTTCTGCAGAAAAATCCTGTTGTACTAAATCATCTCAATGAAATTGTGAGCGATTTCTCCTTGCTGTGTTCTTGAGAATGATTTGTTTGTTTACGTTAACTTTTTAGTTCAGACGGTGTTACAATGTAATTACTGATTTATAATCATGATTTTTGCTGAACTCTGCAAGTCTGCTAAGGTTTTTGATCCTTCTGCATGGAGGATTATCTGGTAAAAAATAAACCAACTGACTTTTAATTTGGATAATGACTTGAAAATACTTTGATTAGTGAAATAACGATTTAAATTCTATACAGTTTTTTGTGTGGATATGGTAAAATGATCAACCTTTTTTAACATATTCAGAATTTACAGAGGGTGAAACTATATACTTTCCTCACAAGAATAGTTCTACAAAGGAACTTGCTACTTGATCAGTAAAGCTGACTTTATTGATGTATATATACCATATTAATGGTATATACATTTAGTTTTTATGAACTTAATCGCCATTTCATCAGATGAAGAGGCTGTCTGTATATCTTCACTCTTCGGGGCATGCAAAAGATCGGGATGCAGGAGCCTCTCGAGTCCCACGAGTATTCATGAATGTATGATCAGCATATGTACAACAGCAACCAAAATGATGATCGCAATAACTGATAAAAGTGGGCACGAGAAGGAGCAGCCATCCTTAGCGCGTTTATTCAGAAATGCAAGCTTCCTCTGTACCAGCTGTTATCATGACAGAGGTAACAAAAAAGGAAAGTATATCAAATTCACAAAAAAATCAATGAAAAATTAGAAAAACGCACAAGATGGGTGCATGCTAGTGAATCCCTTGTACTGTCCTCTCATTCCTACTAATGATACATTAAGAAGATTTCACATTAGTCAATCCAAAGTTCAGAGAACTTGAAACAATGATCATACTTTCACGTAATTTTGCTGTCGAGCATTATTTTTGCCTCAGATATCTACTAGTTTATAGAAAATTTAGTACGCAATGATTTTTGGCAAGAATGTATGCAATAACTCGATAAGGTTATATGATAATATGATAAGACTAGAAATATCACCTGTAGTTGGGACTCTGTAGCATCAACATCTTCGTCCAAACAATCCTGCTTGGAATATATCAAACAGACAACTCAAAAATCAGTGACTTTGAAAGATAATAAAACTGGATTAGTGAAAATATATAATCAAACACGCACAATTAGTCTTGTATGCAGATCAAGCTCCTCATTGACTGTTAAAGCAATATGTTTGGTGCTGATAATTGTCTCCTCCAATTTCTCAAGAGCCTCATCTTGTTCTGCATCGAAAGTGAACAAAAGATGATACACAACAGAAAACTTACATAACAGATTCAAAAGGAGAAGAAAATAAAGTTTAAAATCTTCACAGAAACTAGCCTTTCATGATTTGTCGTTGAAGATCAACAAACCCAGAGTCGTCAAGTCCTGTTGTTCTACTCATAGCATCAACCGGCTTACTTTCTGGCTCAAGCAAGCTGTCCCTATTCGTGAAGTTTGACATATTCATTGTTGAAGCCATCTGGCTTACTTTTGATCTTAAATTCGCAATCATGTCCTTGCGACGATTCATTTCTCTCTCTGTCCTATATATAAGAAAGAACAGGTTTAACAAGCATAAGAAATGCAGGTTCAAGAAGCACTCAAAACACTACCACAATGACCAGTGTGTCAATCAAATTTACTGTGAAATTTAGATAACTGCTTGATTATTCTAACATAATAGCAAGTCGTGCATCTACATCATTATCCGATGGCCAGTTCAATGAAGATAACTTACAAAGGCTGCTTTGCAGGAAGCTTTGACAGAAGAGACTCTAAGGTATCAAGTTTGGTGCCGAGTATGGTAATTTTCCTCCGTATTGCAGCTGAATGTCGCTGTGTTTCTAGTCCTGTTGCGGGAAATGAACTCCTTTCAGATATCATGTTAGTGATATCTTCAGCGTGTTTTGCCGCTTCATTATATTCGCTCACCCACTGATCTCTGGAAGCAGCCATTGGTCTGAAAACTAAGACGGGGGAATTTTTAGCAAATTCTTATCCTAACAAAATCCATCCTATCAGCTGTACGAACTGACAGACGACCTTGTTTAGGCATGTTATAGATCATATGGATTTATTACTAACAAGGATATACATTGATGCAATGAGAGATTTACCTTGAATCGAAGCAAGAAACAGCCTTATTTTGTGTATTAACTAACAAGTTATTACTTTAAAAAAATCTCAGATGGTAAAAACTTGATACAGATCAAAATTTAACATAGCCGCAAAATCAATCAAAGGAGATTTAAAATCAGAAAAAAATCAGAATTAAAAAGGTCAATCAAAAAGAACAATTGCTTCGGAAGTACACCGTACACGTATATATTTATATCGTCAAAACACAGAATTACTGATATACTGGCTAGCTATAAGAAAACTACGATTACATGAAATATAAAAAGCAGGAATATTTGATTACCTTTATGATTGGAATCGCGAGTTGGATTAGTTGAATGAATGAGCAAATTGCTGAGTTTGCCAATTACCGCCAAGAATAGTCCGTCTTACTCCTATTCGTCGTTTCTGCTGGCATGCATTACGGTAATAATCATTATATATGAAGAAAAAAATTTCCGAATGCACTATTGATTAGGAATCCGAGATTTAAAGGAAAAAAAAGAGTGATAGTCAAGTTCAAGTATGATTCGTCAATTGCAGACTTCAAATCTTTAAACATCGTAGCACTAATCGGAGAGTGAATGCATTAATCTTCTCTTTCACTCTCCTTTCTCCACTAGTAATCCTTGTTTGTTTGATACTGTTTTTAAGTTGGTGAAATACACCTCTCGCCAGAGATTAAAATCAAATTTTAATAAAAGTTGATGAAATGTACAGTTAAAAATTATTGTCCACTTTAACTTATATTAAAATCTTTAACAATTTAAAAGTACAAATTGTAAATTTTTTATTTACTTTTTAAATACAAATTTATTTACTCAAACATCTTCTTTGAGTGAATTTCACTTTTCTCTAAATTGTCTCATGGCCATCCTTGATTCCTAGGACTGGACAAAACTCTCGATTCGAACCGAGCGGTTCTCCATAAGTTAAATACTCGAACGAGTATCTGAATCGAGAACCGATGTATTTGGATCGATTTTCGATTCTAGACCAAGAACCGAATCTAAACAAATTTTTTAATTTTTTATATTGAATTAATTAAATTATTTTAATTTTTTCTAAACATATTAGCAAATTAATTAAACAAACCAGTCAATTCCAACCAAATTAATTTTTTATTAGCCCAACATTTGAGCATTATCCTTCCTCTTTTCATTCCAATTTCATTTGGTAAGCAGTGTCCACTCCCGTATAAATCCAAATAATTTGATAATTATAAAACCTACATCTCCAGTCCCAAATCGATTTTAAAGCCCCTTCATTTCATCAGAGGCGATAGCCACTGATTAAATCAAATAGTTGGTAAATATTACCAATACTTAAACATATTTTATTTTTATAACTTTTAATTTATATTTCATTTTCTTTATGCAAACTGCTTGAAGCAAATGAATTATTGATATGGATCATCGATGTTTTAATATTAGTATCTAATTTTTGGTATTTGTTACATTGAATTAATCTTATTAGACAATTTGTTATTTATATGTTTTTAAATTGAGCTATGTTAATTTGTAATGAAAAAACGTGTCTGAAATGGGATGGACCCGATGAAATAGGTTTGGAAATTGAAATAGATTCCCTGACTTTATTTTAGGTGGTATAGAATAGATTGTATTAGTGGGATGAGTTATATTTTTTGGGATACCATACGTTAATTAATTATTAGTATGATAGAAAATATGATCGAAGTGGTTTTTTTTGAAAGAATCTCAAAAAGTTTCGTAGTGGAAGAGCATTGTCATGACCTTTTTAAAACCTTGGATGAAAAATAAACCCCACTTGTCAGGACCTTGGCCATTGTTCACTTCTTTTTCGTCGGGTTTCATTCGATTTGTTGTATGGAGGTCTCATGTTTAAGTTGTTGATGGAGCATTCTTGTATAGTACGCGAATCGTGCGTAGGTATGCTTGAAACGATAGTGGACTTGACAAATGAAACTTGTGAATTTCTGAGTTTGATTTTTAAATAATATATATATAGAATTGCATTAGTGCAAGTGATGATAATACCAAACACATAGAGATGGGGCATGCCATGGATAAAGCCATTTGAATAGTAGTCCTCTTCATTTTTCAATCAACAATCAGCCAAAAAAGAAAAAAAAAAAAAAGTTTCTCTTGTTCGGAGTAGTTAAAAATTATGGGTTCCATGAAACATGCGATTGAACTTAATTGTTAAAGACTTCTAATTAATTTTTTTTCAACTTTTTAAGCTACACAAACATTGTTTGGGCTTAAAGGATATTTGGATCCTGCACTCTGCGGTCCACTTGGCCTTTTTTTGACCCATTTTAAACAACCAAGTCTAAAGTGGGTCAAATCAAAATATAAATATGCAACAGTGCGAATTCCCCCATCGGCGTCCAAGAGAGACCGAAGAAGAAAATCACATTCTCTCAAAACTCATTTTGAACATTGGTAGCATGCTAAAGGAATTAATTTGTGACAGATTGTGACCGGTTAATTGTGACTCGTTGTAACTGATTGTGACTTAATTGTGATCGCTTGTGACGGGTTGTGACCAATTCTATGTTAATTGTGACTTGTTGTGACTGATTGTGACAAATTATTGTTCGGAGTAGTTAAAAATTATGGGTTTCATGAAAGAGTATGTTTGATAGAAATTAAAATCGAATTAAAATTGAATAACTAGATGTTATTGTTGACTTTTATTAGACGAGTGAGATCGAATATGACCATATTTTTAATTTTAATTGGATTAAAATTGGTACCAAACAAGCTCTTAATTGCTAGACTTCTAATTAATTTTTTTTTCAACTTTTTAAGTTACACAAACATTGTTTGGGCTTAAAAGATTATTTGGATCCTGCACTCTGCGGTCCACTTGGCCTTAGTTTTTGACCCATTTTAAACAACCAAGTCTAAAGTAGGTCAAATCAAAATATAAAGATGCAACGACGCGAATTGCACAAAGAGGAAATTACATGGGTTCAAGGGTTTAAAGTTTAGAATTCAAAAATTAGGGACCAAACTTTATTTTTCAAAATTCAGGTGATATAAAATCCCTAACCCTAATTTTCCAATCACTCCCCTCCCCCCCCCCCTCCCCCTCCCTCCCCCTCAAACCCTAATTTTTCAATCACTCCACTCCCTCCCTCTCTCTCTCTCTCGCCCCTCGCCCCTCGCCCCCGTCCCTCCCCCTCTCCCCCCCCCTCCGGCAGCAGGCTGCTACTGTCTGCAGCAGCCTTTAATTATTATTATTATTATTATTATTTTCTTCCTTCCTCGAGTGGTGCTGTTGGTTGTGTTGTGGAAGTGGCAGCGGCAGATCTGGTAGTTGGTTCGCTGCCCTTTTTTTTTGTTATTGAGTGTTGTGTTGTGCGTTGGTGATTATTGTTGGCGGTTTGGGTGGTGGTGGTGGCGGTGGTTGTCGTCGTAAGGCGGTGGCGATTTTGTGGCGGATAAAGAGTATTCTACCTTTACGGGTACACAACTATGAACAATTTGTGTATATTGACCATTCTACTATCTTCGCTCATTTTCTTGTATTATGCTCCAAGTACATAGCTAAATTACTAGAGACATGCTAGGTCACTCATGCTTGCAGGCCCTACATGTTAAAAAAATACCCCCAACCCGGACCTGGTCCATGGCATTAAACCACCATCACCCCCCTTGGGTACTTGTAGCATGGCTGCATTTTCTTTACTTAAGATCCCAGATTAGTACTTGTTTTCTCAATCTTGTCAATTGAAAATATGAAGTCCATTAAAAATAGACAAAAAAAGAGGATATGAAACCACTTATCATTCAAGTAATTTAATAATACAAAAAATCAATTCAAAAGACAACAGACAAAAAATCAATCTAATATTCAAGATCAACTCATAAAGACGAAAGAAATAATAAACTATTAAACATAGTATAAACGACAAAATCTCGATTGACTTCCTACAAATGAAATGTCGAA
>CAIGRS010239363.1:0-10706 GCA_903798395.1 Fraxinus floribunda
ATAGACTGGAGATTCATCCCCACTGAGGATGAATAGCATTTTTCAAAAAAAAAAGACCAAACTGGTTCCAAACCAGTTCAGTGTGAAAATCAATATGCCAAAATGAACCCAGAACCGTGCACAATACGTTCCCTCATTTATAGTGGAGGTGATATGTGAGTACCTGCTACCCAGCCCACATTTTCATCTCCATTTGCCCGACTTCTAAACTCTCTTCTACAGTCACGGCCACAAATCATCTACGATGCTCCTTCGCGACCACCCCTGCTAACGTTGCGTGATCCCTCCATCAAAATAAAAAGGTAGGCATTTACTAGTCCTTCAGTAGTATAAAATATCGATATATACGTGTGTGTGGTTTTTTAAAATGTTGAAATATATGTGGGTTTCGATATGTCATATGAATCTGATTTTTTAAAAACATTTGTGTTTATTCTGACCAAGTGAACATCAGAACATAAGTAACGGGTTATTGGGTTTGGATTTTATTTTTTGCAAATCCAAACCCTTGTCAAATGGATCTGATTTTTAAAAAAAAAATTATGTATGGATTCTTCGAGGTTACTTTAATTTTCTAAATCTCCATCTTCAAAAGTGAAAATAGGGAAGGCTGTGTGATTTTTTAAAATGCATATTCTGGGAACTAATAATGAAAAATGCATGGGTTCCCAATTATGTGTGTATAATGTATTCTGACCGAGTGATTGTGAACATGGGTTTGGAATCTTTGGATTTTATTTTTTGCAAATCCAAAATTTGGGTGAATTCTGAGTCTCTGACCGAGTATGTATTCTGAACAAGTGAGTCCCATTTTTAGATAATATGTGTGTCTAGAATTGATAATTGATGTTTGATGATAATTGGTGTTTAACATTTCCGTTCGAAATATATAGTACTCAATCAATTGAGGAACTGCCGAATTGCAGACGTTTAAATTATAGTTTCAATATAGTGGATGACTGAAAATATTATTTAACAGGAACAAATGCAAGATACAAGAGAAGGCTGAAAATATTTGAATTCATTCTCATTTCCAAGTAAGTAATGGCACTCTAATTTGTTGATTTAAAAATGCTTATGAACTTAAAGATGTTTATTATGAATTTAATGTTATTGTTTGATGAAAAAACAAACATGGTATTTATTTACTTATTTGTTTTTGAATTTGGTTTTTTAACGGTCATGAAGAAATATTTTAAACGAAAATCCATGTTTTTGAGTGGAGAGCAAAATATTGTTGACCCCACAATACAAAACATCTAGTTTCGCCCGTGGACATATCAAAACCAACATATATTTCAACATTTTCACAAATCACAGGCGCGCGTGCATGCGCACACACATATTTTATACTACTGAGGTACTGGTAAATGCCTACCTTTTTTATTTTGATGGAGGGGCAGTTGCAGAGGAGCCTCGTAGATGATTTGTGGCTGTGACTGTAGAGGAGAGGTGATGAGAAGTCGAGCAAATGGGCTTGAAAATGTGGGCTGGGTAGTGGGTACTTACATATTATTAAAAAGAAAAATGAAAAATATCCCAAAATTTTGTGGAGTCACTTGACCCCCACATGAACTCATGTGGGTCCGCTCCTGCTTACTCGGTTAATCTTTTTTAAAAATTACTTTCATTAGTTAGCCTAACTTATCTTGTGATGGCCCCATAACACCAATACTCTCTTTTCATTGTTGGCTAGGTTCAAACTCGTTTCTCCACATAGATTGAAGATGCCTACCGAATCTGCGATGAATGGAGGGATTGGAACTGAAAGCTATGCCAAGAACTCAAGATACCAGGTAGTTCCTTCTTAATTTAGCCATGAGTTTGAATAAAAAGAATCATGAATCTGTTATATAAATATGATGTTAATGTGGTTTTTCTGCAGAGGGGAATAGCGGAGACAGCAAAGGAAATTATAACAGAAGGAATTAAGAAAAATCTCGACATCGAAAAGCTCTCTTTAACTTCAGTGAATACTTTTCGTATTGCAGATTTCGGTTGCTCTACAGGACCTAATACATTCATTGCAATGCAAACAATAGTTGAAGCAGTGTGGAAAAAGTTTGAAACTGAATTATCAGATTTACAAGTCCCTGACTTTCAAGTCTTCTTTAATGATCGAACCTCCAATGATTTCAACACTCTTTTTGCCTCACTTCCACCGGAAAGAAAATACTATGTGGCTGGAGTTCCTGGTTCGTTTCACAAACGCCAGTTCCCGAAGGACTCACTTCATTTTGCTCATTCATCATGTACACTCAATTGGCTTTCTGTGATACCTCGAGAGATACTAGATAACTCTTCTCCTGCATGGAATCAAGGAAAAATTACGTATTCTGGAGAGAGAGAGGAAGTTTTTAATGCTTATGCACTTCAGTATGCTAAAGATTTGGACTCGTTTTTTAAAGCAAGGGCACAAGAGTTGGTTTGTGGAGGCTTAATGGCACTCGTTGTTCCATCTGTGCCTAACCCTAATAATGATTTATCTAGTATCACTTTCCCTTCATACGATCTTCTGGGGGATTGCCTAATTGAATTGGCCGAGAGGGTATTTCAGTACTATAAAGAACTGAACTGAATATTATACAGTAACTTACTGAAGAAGTCATTAATGTTGTTTCTTGTTGCAGGGACGACTAGATGCAGCCAAAGTAGACTCGTTCAACTTGCCTGTATATTACGCATATCCAAATGAATTGAAGGCCATAATTGAGAAAAATCAAGATTTCAGTATTGAAAGAATAGAGGTACTAAACATTCAGAGCAAGTATCAAATTGATCCCGACTCCAAAGCTTATTCCCTGGGCAAAAGAGCTGTGTTCGAGGGACTATTACAGGAACATTTTGGAAGTGAATTCATGGATGAACTGTTCGACCTATACACAGAAAAAGTTGAAGAAACTGCAGTTCTATTGAATCCTAAAGAGACATCTATGGTCACATTTGTCCTCCTCAAACGTGATATTAGATTAAGTTGACCTCGTAGTACCTATGGAGTCAAATCATGGGTCTCTCCACGAATTTTCTTTTCTTTTCTTCCTTTGCATCTCTCTTCGAATTTTAAGTGTGATTACGATTTTCTTTTACTGCCCTTGTTGGAAAATAAAACTCCGAGGCAGCTAAGATGCTTTGTATATAGAGTGAATAATGCTCCTTGTACAAAGGAGCTTGACAAAGTCAAATGACAAAATGACGTGGGCGATTGTGATGAAAAGTGATTCAACGGCTATGATTTAAGGACCAAAAAAAAAAAGCTACCACAGCAAAAAGAATACCCGCTGCTAATGGCGCCAAAACCCACTGAAAATAGATCCCAAAGTCTGCAACTTTTCTTCCAAAATGAAGCTGTGTAAAAGGAGCTAATTTTTTTTTTATCCTTTTAGAAGACCTCCACTTCGCGTAAGGTTACAATATTTTGGTTTTGAGCAGCTTTTTTTTATTTTTAGCAGATTTCCTCCGTCTACATTTTAAGTTTACATTATTTTTTTTGGTTTTAGAAGACATCTACGTGCTCCGACTCGCACAAAATGGGGAAATTTAGCAATGTCGAAGAAAACTTGCGTAAGTGTTCCATCTTGCACCTCCACTTCGACTTTTGCGGGGGTTTACAGTTGACGGGTTTTTTGAATCATTTTATTTTTGTGAAATTATATTCATTATATCATTTAATGTGGAGCATTATAAATAATAGAGAAGCTTTGGAGAGTGATGATTGAAACCCATCAACTATTTGGAATGCTCTGTGCTGCATGGGGGAAAAATGGGAGAGAGGGATTTTCAATTTTGTGGGATTTTTTTCCCCTTTTTTTAAACGAAGGTGCCACGTCACTTTGTCAATCCCCTTTGTCAAGTGCCTTTGTACGAGTAGCGCGACTGTATATTTAACAATCTCCATGGGCCTCACTAAAGATTGTATATAATTGAATGATTATATTTTGTTCCTTTAGACTGAATTTTTACGGGTAGCCAATTGCCAATTGTCATAGGAATACTATGGGTATTTGGTGGTCTATGAATCGGGTATCCATATGTATGGATGGGTGAAATTGCCTTCGAAAATATCCCATCTCTCTCATCTCTAATTACTTTCTTTTTCCTATTTATAATTATGTGGTGAGAGGGGAACTACTTCTATTGGTCTCGGATATGACTCAAAAGTACTGTCTCGCTATTGCAGTTGAGTTATACTATTAGCTATTGAGAAGACATCTAACTAATCATGTTCTCCGAATCTTTAATTTTAGATGTTTTTATCTAGGTCCCAAGTATGTCAACTGCATGGATCCAAAAAAATTTAGAGGTCGTAGTAGGATCGTTTTGCATAAGGTCTAAGTTACAAGCTACCAATGCACTGTCTAAGATGACCCTCTTGAAAGGCATGTTTCAAAGAGAAGGTGGCTCCGATATTTCGACAATCTTTAAGAAAATTAACGATACTAGTGCGCATGTGTTTGACATTGTGAAACTTTATAGCTTTTGAGAAGGTGACATAAATCCTATGAATGCGAGATAAAGTTTAAATATAATAATAATAAAAAAATCGAGCTGACTCAGCTCGCTAAGGCCAAGCTGAAAGCTCGGGTCTAGCCTAAATTTTTTTCGGTTCGGATCCAAAAATAAGCCCGAACCATTTTACTCAAGCCAAGCTCGAGTTTCGAAATTCAACTCGCTTACACCCTTGGATAGAAGTTTACTGTTGTACACTTTAGAATAGGTTAGATTTTACACAAGAAAGTTCCTCAAGTAATATTGCAGAATCCCAACCTTCAACATGAACGAAAATTGGTCAAAATCAACAACTGAATTTAAATTGGATAATCTAGGGTAAATTCTTAGAAACTTGACACTTTCATGTTTCAGCTCATCATATTTTATCATCACAATTAGTTTAATTATTTGTTTTGTAATTAAGTTTACCTTAGTAGATCATAATCATCTAGAAATCTGATTTGTCAAATAAAGTAGGATTAGTACAATTTCAGTAATCAATAAATCAAACGAACTTCGTGAATATAATATTTGATTTGTTCATCTTGTTACTTGTTCGATATCATACACTTGTAATTTACTTGTTCGATATCATACACTGGTAATTTACGCAACAGATGATGTAGCCAAGAAGGTAAACATGGATAAAACCAAATAATACAATTGTGAATATCCTATTTAGCCCTTATTTGGACTCCATTTTAATGAGATTTAGACCCCATTTGAATTAAAATCCAATTAAAATTGAAAATATGACCGTTATTGAGTCTCACCTGTCTAATAAAAGTCAACAATAACGATAAATTTTTCAATTTTAATCTCTACCAAACAAGCTCTTAAAGAATGTGTAGTTGAGGAGAGAGAGAAATGTATTAAAATTAAAATGGAGCCCAAACAGGGCTTAATTTTTCATTTCTTTCATACTTTACCACACAATGTAGTTCATGTTGCAAGGACTATTTGCATCTTTCTAATTTTACTGTAATTAAAATATCATCGACGCATGCATAAATTCAAAAGATGTACAAGAAGTCTGCCATCTTACCACCCATTATTATGTTATGTGATAAACAACGAGGGGGCGAGCTTGGCTGGGAGACTCTTGGCACAATCCCGCCATACACATAAAATAGGAACAAAAATCTCCAGATGTTGGCATTGCCACAAACAAGATTATTTTCGTAATTAACAGTAGGGAGAAGAGAAGAAGATTAATCTATCTATGCCGAAGATTCCCTGGCAATCTTCTCTGCCTTGGCCATGACCTCTTCGATTCCTCCAACCATGTAAAATGACTGTTCTGATAGGTCATCGTACTTTCCATCCAAGACTCCCTGTTGAAACCAGTTGAGCAATGCATCAGAATCACAACTTACAACATCATATCACTTACAATAAAGAAAGAAGAAGATATAGTTAAGAGGTAATATCAACTAAAATCCTCCCAGGTAGCAGATAGTATACCAACAATCATAAAGACAACATAGATTGTTACATCAGTGTAAGTAAAGGAGTTCCTGATCTCCAAGAAACGGCAGTTTCATGAATTCAGACACATTTCATTTCCCAATATGCATTCTTCTTTACAAATATGTAAATCTTTTACTGGAAATGTTAGCGTCCAGATGAAAAAATAAAGTTAGTGTAATGATTAACCGAGAGAGCAGATATATAGCACAAGTAGCAAAGAAAACGGTGTTACCTGGAAGCTGTTAATGCTCTCTTTCAACTCGACATACTTGCCAGGGGCACCCGTGAAAACTTCTGCGACATGGAAAGGCTGGCTCAAAAACCGGGAAATTTTTCGAGCACGTGCAACAGTCAATTTGTCGTCTTCACTGAGCTCATCCATTCCAAGAATGGCAATAATATCTTGAAGATTCTTGTAGTTCTGGAGGACTTTCTGTACCCCACGGGCTGTGTTGTAGTGTTCCTCTCCCAAGATATGTGGGGAAAGCATGCGAGATGTTGAGTCAAGTGGATCGACAGCAGGATAAATACCAAGCTCAGAAATCTAAATAAAAATTACAAAAGTCAAATTGTAGGTAGCAATGATATGTTTTTTGCACTAAAATGAAGTCCAAATTACCTGTCGTGATAACACGGTAGTGGCGTCCAAGTGAGCAAAGGTGGTTGCAGGAGCTGGATCAGTCAAATCATCAGCAGGCACATAAATGGCTTGGACAGAGGTAATGGAACCTTTCCTAGTTGTTGTGATGCGCTCTTGAAGGCCTCCAAGATCTGTAGCCAAAGTAGGTTGATAACCGACAGCAGATGGGATACGACCAAGCAAAGCAGACACTTCTGAGTTAGCCTGCAACAAGTTTTTAACAAAAGAAATGAAGACAGTGTATTATCAAGATGTGATCCAAACGCAAAATACTTAATCAAGAATGACAAAATAATGCAAACCGACCTGGGTGAATCGGAAAATATTGTCAATGAAGAGAAGCACATCTTGCCCTTCTGCATCTCTGAAGTGTTCAGCAACGGTCAGTCCAGTAAGTCCAACACGAGCACGAGCACCCGGGGGCTCGTTCATTTGACCATAGACTAGAGCACATTTGCTATCAGCCTGATAAATAATTATTAGATAAGGTATATTTAAACTAGTGAGAGAAAATATTAACTTAATAGAACAATTGACAAAATAAAAAAAATACTAACCTGCTTATCACCTAGCTTAATGACACCGCTCTCAATCATTTCTCTGTACAAATCATTACCCTCTCGAGTTCGTTCTCCTACACCAGCAAAGACAGAAAAGCCACCTGACAAGAAAAACAAACAACAGCACAAATCAGAGCTTTAAGCAAGGTAGGGTTCTATAAGAAATAATGCATAATATCAAAAACTAACCATGGGCTTTTGCAACATTGTTAATCAGTTCCATGATAAGCACAGTTTTTCCTACACCAGCACCACCAAACAACCCAATCTTTCCTCCTCTTTGGTATGGTGCAAGAAGGTCGACGACCTTGTGTAACAAATCAACACAGAAAATTGGTGACCAACATAAAATGACATTAACTTCCATACCATGATAAATAAGAAGTGATCGCGAATGGAATCCATCAAGTCCAGATTGGAGCTGTGAGAAAGTACCTTGATACCAGTGGCAAGAATTTGCTGTTCAGTCGCTTGCTCCACAAAGGCTGGAGCTTCACGATGAATTGGTAAATAGTGATCGGTTTCTGCAGCACCATTCATTTTCATTTGTTAGAAAAGACACAAGCCTTTTTCAGTCACTTTAAAGATGTTTTGATCATTCAGAAGCAACAACACTTACTAAAATCGCCTCTCTCATCAATAGGCTCTCCAATGACATTCATAATGCGTCCAAGGGTTGCTCTACCCACAGGCACCTTTAATCAAATGAAGAGAAACAAAAAAACCATCATAAAAAATAACTCTTAATAGGACATAATCATAAACAGCTTCAGAAATCGAAGTAGGAACATTTTGAGTGATTTTCAACTATCACAACCATAAAGTCAAGCCATACTTGAGTTGAGGCTTACGACATCAAGTCTGCAAACTGTTTGGAAAAGAAAAGCAAACGGGACATTGAAGACCGAACGGACATCAGATGTATCATTAAAAACACCTTAATCAATGAAGACAAGAACTCACCCCCATAAGACCTCAACAAAAGCGACAAAGATTACCCTCTCAAATAAAATCGAACCATTTCAGAGATGCTGAAGCCAATCATAATCCTGTCATTGCTTTCAAAAAGCAAAATGTAAATGTCATTTGAAAAGTGTTGCAACTTTATAGATAACCATCCTCAAGTAACATAACCCAAATTTTAAGCTGTGCTCCACAAAATTCAAAGCTCAAGATCCAGCACGCATCCACAACAGGTATAAAAATTCAGTCTTGACAATATTTAATCGAAGAACTCAAAAATGCCAATATACCAATAAATCAAATTTTTAAGAATCAATATCCCAAATCAATCGAAACGGCTTAAATCCACATCAAAGCCTAGATCCAAACCTATATCTCGCCCAAACCATAGAGATTCCAACATCTTTCCCTAAAAACTAATCAAAAGTACCGATTTTTTTAAAAATAAAATTAAAATAGAGCCCATTTCCAAAAATAGTATCAATTCAAGAGAATGGAAAGTCTTTTAACAAAATATAAACAAATTGATAAGATAAAACTAAAACGACTCACGGTGATGGGGGAGCCAGTATTGAGCACGCGCTGGCCTCTGACAAGACCTTCAGTACCATCCATAGCAATACACCTGACCACACTCTCACCCAAGTGTTGGGCTACCTCCAAAACAAGCCTGATCTGATTGTCCAAGACCTCCAATGCCGTTAAAATCGGAGGCAATCCCTCATCAAACCTCACATCAACCACGGCACCGATAACCTGGCACACCTTTCCAACCGCGCCTTTCCCGGTAAACTCATCTGTGATCTTCCCACTGGGACCTCCACTGGGAGCTTTAGGCGGGCTTGGCGAAGAGGAGGGCGCGGCGGCGGAGGTGGAGTACCCTACGACGCGGTGGAGGAAGCAGCCGACTGGAGATGGCCGGTGCTTGGGTTTTGGGGCGGAGTTCAAAGCTTTTGATATAGAGCTACGGGAGGCGGAGGAGCGGAGTAACGAGGCTAAGAGCCTCCGCGAAGCCATCAGTGATATGATATGTTTTAGAGAGAGAAAGTACAGAAATGAAAAGGAGAACGATAGGGTTAGTGGGAATGGTAATTGGGAGAGGGGGTTTTCGCGTGGTGAGTTTACGTTCACTGTCGGATAAACTTTGCAAAAAATTGCAGCATAAGTCCCCAAGGTAAGGCTTTAAAATCGGTCACAGCCTATTTTCTTTATAAGGTGTTCGACTCTTTCGTCAAATATCTAACTCTTGTGCATTATTTTTGAAAGGTGATTTTTTTGCCATTACTCCATTTGCAATAAAAGAAAATAGAAATTTGAGGTCACTTATCCCAACCAAGCTCACCCTCTTTATGCCTCGCACGTTACCCCCAAACTGCAAACTAATGCATCTGTTCGATTTTGATAAATTCAAATTTTTAGTAATTTTTTATTTTTATAAAAAATTGATAAAACATGTGATTAGAAACTTGATAAGATTTATAGGACTTATGAAGTGCACGATTCAAAGTAAATATGAAGAAAAAATTTAAGAAATGTGAACCAATCAGTACCTATCACCTTAGCAAAACCAGTGAGTTGGGAACAAATGCCGCCAAAATATAAGTGGATGACCAAGTTGATAGAAATCGTGTAGATTGGGCACCAGGTTTTCAATTTTCCCTAATTTATTTTCCAGTTATGGTAACGATTAGACGACGACCTGCAGCCTGGGCGCGTGATTAATGGCGCTCGTTGACTTCTTAACTTCCTTAATCTGGATCTTGGAAGGTCCGTTCCATATTACCCGACCCACTGTTCGTGTAGCAAACAACGTGCATAAACCACAAGAACCCTAACTAAATAATAGTAACAATTTCACCATGTGCACGCATTTGTCTGTATGATTTTGGTATGGGTAAAGCAGCAAAAGAGAAACTGACCCGAACGAGCACCTCAACACCATCCACGAGACTCTTCAGGTGAAAATCAGTATTTTATTTTATTATTTTGCGATTCAAAGAACATATTGCTATGGGTTCTTCTTGGTTTGCTGTGATAAGCAATTTTCTTACCAATATTTGTTATGCTATTGTGCAGATTTTGGATCAAACGCCAGCTTCATCTGTTAAAAAAGTTAGCTGGATTGAGGTCATTCAAATAGGTGAACAAGTACTGGTCTCTCCTTCTTTTTACCTTTTTGTCTGTGTACAGTTAATTCAAGCTTAATATGTTACTATCTGTATGTATGTACCTGCATGTGACTTCCAATTAACACATGTGTTCCTTTATTGGTTTTGATTGATGGGTTTTTCTTAAATTCATTTTTCTTGTCCAAGATTATTTTGACAAATTATAAAATGCTTCCGAGTTCCTATTTGTTCAAGTTTTTTCTTTGTTTTGTCTTTGGTTACCATTATTTGTTTGATTTCTTGAAAATTGTTGTAGTTTAATTTACGACAGTAGTTGAAGTGAGTATGCTGGATTGTATCCAATGGATGAGGTGCAAATACTTTTTCACACATGTCATGAACTTGATGTTTTAGTTTATTGCTTGCTGAGAGTACTTTTACGGAACTTTAGGTGTTTTGAATCTTTTGATTAATCAA
>CAIGRS010239379.1:0-15885 GCA_903798395.1 Fraxinus floribunda
GTTGATGTAATTTATTCTATCGAGGCAAAATTTCGTAAGTATTGGGAAGAGATACCCTCTTTATTTTTATTAGCTTCGGTAATGGACCGCCGACTTAATTTAACTGGCACAAAAGCTACTATAAAGGAGATTTCAAATTTGTTGAATGTAGAATTATCACATATGCATATAGAATATGTTATGTAAAATGTATAACTATTATGCTAAAAAATGAGGTTGGTGTAGTTCTGCTTCTCAAAGTTCCTTTTAAAGAAATATTTCAACAAAAGCAGATAGTCTTTGGAATTATTTAGACACCAATACTAGTGTTCCCTCGTTTAGTTCTAGTTCTTCAATATCTAGAGCAATAGATGTCAGTGGCATAAATCTTGAAATTTCTTCTGAGTTAACTAGATATATGTGCGTAAATGTTCGTAGTATGTTACAACCACAAAAATTACAGGAATTTAATCTTTTATCATGGTGGAGGTGTAACTAAATGCAATATCCAATTGTATCAAAAATTGCTCGTGATCTACTAACACTTTCGGTGTATACGGTAGCACCGAAGGTTGCATTTAGTTTAGGAGGTCGAGTTTTACGTGACGAACGATCAAGACTAAAAGAAGATAAATTGGAGGCTCTAATATGCTTGAAGGACTGAGAATGTTCCAAATTACATCTTCAAGAACAAGTGACAATATAATAGTTGAAGAGTTACAGCAGATTCAAGGACAAGATATTATATATTTTTAAATTGATTAGTTTCAAAAAATACGTAATTTTTAAATTTTTTTATTTCAAAAAAAAACTGTACATGAAATATTTTAGTCGTATACAATCTTAACTCCGTTGTAGCCAGTTTCAATCTCGGATAAAGGAGGAGGGTTTTAACTTTCATTTAATTTATAGTACGTATAAATTGCAAAAATTTTAAATTTTTTAAGAAAAAAATTTAGATTTGACACGAAAAAAAACGAGCTGACTCGGCCCGCTTAGGCTTGAGCCGAAAGCTCGATTCGGGTCTCAATTGTTTGGCTTAGTTCTTGTTCTTGCTCGGCTTTGACCAAAAAAAGCTCGAACCTTTTTTGCTGTAGCTGAGCTTGAGCTTCGAGCTTTGGCTCGTGGCTTACCTCGGCTCGACTAGGCGCGAAGGAAGACGTTTTGCCAGAACCTCGAGCCTAGATGATGTTCGGCGCTACCTAGATGAACTTTTTAGAACACTACATATAATAAAACGTTTATGAAGAAAATATTTACTTTCTTTCTCTTCAGTTGATTGTTGTTATAAATTATGCACTATCTTTCATAAAGGTTGAAGCCACTGATTTCCAGATTTTTTTTAGACAATAATCGTTAATCCAATCAAATGTTACGAGAAACTTTCGATGAAGTTTGTTACTAGGGATCCAATGTTAAAGAATTTGAAGATTGAGTATTCAAGTACTTGGAAAAATAACATGGACCCGGGATAGTTGGACCCTATTTTGCCCAGTAAGGTCCTAACCCATTTGAGATATGGGTTGTGTCGGCTAAATACGGAAGAATTATAAAAAGATTTCTTCCAAAAATGGTTTGATGTCTCGTCCGATTTAAATCACTAAAAATTACAAACAAACTGTGTTTATACTTGTGTGCAATGTTAGGTTTTATTAAACTTTTAAATCTCAAGAACTTCAAAACCTAATTATTTTATTGCCAAAATCCTCTGGTCAAATCACCAAGAAAATTATTAAATACAGAAAATGCCTTAAATCCTTGGGAATGATTCTTTGTTATTGGATTTTGATTCTTGATCTTGAATTTTGAATATTGGCTCTTTTGATTCTTGAGTTCTTGTTTCATAATTTTGATTGTTTCAATACTTTCTTCTTGATTATTGATTTTTTGTTTTTCATTGTGGATTTTGTATCTTCCTCTTCAATATATTTCTCTTGTATTCTTTTGTTGTTGGGATGACACAAAGAATGGAAAATTACATATGAATTGGGGATCATAACCCTATATATAGTTTTTACATGTCTTCGATCTATCATCAAATACAACTCTAATGGATCCGATCTTTACACATATTTAGCATACAACTTAAATTCCTTATTAGATCACTTTAAATGAGCTTAAGTTTAAGATAACATTTATACACAATTAATTACATATACAGACCCACATGACAAATTAATATTTTCCCAACAATCTCCCACTTGGACTACATATGTTGCCTTATAAATGTATATAATATTATGAGTTCAAAACTTTTGCTATCATAATCAAAAAATCTCAGAACAATTTCGTTCATCAATTATGCCAATATATGATCAAAGCGGTCTTCGTTACAAGTATCATATCTAAACCTCAATGGTCACTTATATTAACACAGTCAGATGATATAGATCAAATGTGGATGTGTAGCATGAAAATTACATGTAATGTAATCCAAACATGTTGATTTGCAACTAGTCTTACCTTATTCTTTAATGAGATCAAACTAAAAAATTTAATCAAAGTGAAACTAAACTGAATACTTTATTTATACAGAATAACCTGAATATCTATAAGCATAAGATATGTCTGAATCAGACAATAGCCAAATACATACTCTCACTAAATTGTCATATCATCAAAAGATGCAACATTCATATGAACAGCATGCTCATGAAAGACCGAAGATGGTAACACATTAGTAATTGAATATGCAATAACGGAGTTTGTCCTAATATGCTCTATAGAAATTTGACCACTCTGAATTCTTTCCTTAATAACTACGAACTTAATGTCTATAAACTTTGACATCATCAAGTTTCTGTTGGATTACAAGGTTTATATTTTCACATAATAACTTAAGTGGTCTTTCAATTCAATCCAAAATATACAGCCTAGTGACAAAATTCTGCAGTCATATTCCATGATCAGAATCAGAACATTTAACGATCTCATATTGGTCCGATTTCTTGTATATGATCATGTAATCCTTAGTTCGATATAGATATCGAATAACCCGCGAATGCTTTCCAAATATTCATTCCAGAGTTACTTAAATAATTGCCCAATATTTCAACAATGAAAGGTATATCCGAATATGTGCAAAACTAAATATATATTAAACTTTCAACTGCTGAAGAACATGGAGTTTTCTGTATTTTCTTTTCTTGAAGCTTATCTTTAAGGCATTGATTGAAACTAAAGTTGTCTTACTTAGCAATAAGGGTATCACCTGATTTACATTCATACATCCTAAATCTTTTAAGAACTTTATCGATATAGTTCTTTTATGATAATCCAAAATCACACTGAGAATGGTCTTGGTGTATCTGTATCCCTAACATAAAAGAGACGTAAACAAAATCTTTCATTTCAAAATTCCATGACAGCAATCTTTTGATTTTGTGCGCCTATATCATTGTAGGCAAACAGCATGTCATCGAAATCCCATACCAAAAATATGTTTACTCGTACTAAACTTGTGATATACACAACCATCAACAACATTTATCTCAAAATCAAACGAGATAATTATTTGATAAAAGTTATAATATAATTGACAAGAAGCTTATTTAAGCCCATAGATGAATTTATTTAATTTGTAAACCATCAACATAGCTTAAGATAAAAAAAAAATGTCACAAGTGCCATAATTGTCCTAAAAGAGTCTTTCGTAGAAATCGAAGAAAAATTCTCTTTAAAATCAATGCATTCTTTTTTAGTAAAGTCATTTGCAACAAGGCAACCATTATATATCTCCACATTACCATTTGAGTCACTCTTGATTTTAAATATCTATTTACAACTAATAGATTGAGCATATTCAAGCAATGAGATGAGTTCCCAAATGTCATTGTCTTTCATGGATTTTATCTCTTTATTCATGGCATCGATCAACTCTTAAGAATTATTCCTTTGCATGATTTGATGAAAGTTGATGGATAAGATCTTCTTCCTTTGCATTGATTTTATCTCTTTATTCATGGCATCCATGTTTTCTTTGGAGAAAGACTATAAAATCATCTGGAATTGTCTTTCTCATTTCTCTGGTGTATTTCCTTAATGACATTTGTTCTTGAGGTTATTGAATTTGTTTTTCTGGAACAATATTTTGAATGTGTACATGGAATTTTGTAATATTGTCTTGATCCAAAATTATTTCTTGAACGAGATCTAGAGTAAGAATTTATACATATTCTTGATCATTATCAATTGCAACAGAAGATATATATACACACATCATTTTTCAAACACAAAATCCTTAATCTTAAAACATTATTCCCTTCCTCCCAAACTTCACATCCTCAAAGAATCGGATATTTCTCATTTCAAAAAATTGACCTAATAATGGGATCTTTAAATTTTATAACCCCTTAACAGTTGATTTAATTGGAACTTTATTGAGAATTTAAGATGCAATTTTTAGTGTTTCTTCCTATAGAGATTCTGGTAAGGTAAAATGATTAATCATACTTCTTATCACGTCCTTATGTTTCTTGTTTCGTCTCTCAATAACAACATTCATGCTAAGGGACCCTAGCATGGTGTACTATGGGACTATTCCACATTTCTTTAGGAATTTAGCAAAATACACTGGACATTGTTCTCCTGATCCACTTATCTTTCATAGTATTCACTATCACGATCAGATATGACATATTTTATTCTTTTGCTAGTTGATTCTCAATCCTAGCATTGTAAGCCTTGAACATGTCCAGTGATTGAGATTTTCCATGAATGAGATACTGGTAACCATGACGAGAAAAAAAAATCGTCTATGAACAAAATAAATTACTGTTGACCATTCCAAGAAGTCGAAGGGAATAATCCACAGATTACGCGTATGAATTAGTTCTAAGACGTCCGAAATGCTATTGGTACCTAATCTCCTTATATTTGTTTGTTTACCCTTAATGTAATTAATATAAACATTTAAGTCTAAAAAATTAAGGGGATCAACAATTCATTTTGACACAAGCTTTTCCATTCTCTTTTTAGAAATGTGACCTAATTGCTTGTGATAAAACAAAGCATAATTCTCACTGGTTAATTTATATTTAATACCAAGTGAATTCTCATGCAATGTTTCTTCATAAAAAGCAACTATTTTAAGAAAATATAGGCTATTATAACCAGATAAAGAACTTGTACCCACAATAATTGAAATAAGCAAAAGACTAAACTTACTATTTCCTCATAAAAGAGTAATATAATTTGTCCAATGTAGAAATAGAAATCAAATCTCATCTAAAAGACAGTACTCCAAATGTCTCTATCAAATCCAAATAATAATCGATCTTTAATAATAACCTAAAAGTTCTTATAATCTCAACTTTAAATGATTTATCATCGCCCTCCACATAGATGAATCTTTTAATATCAATTGGTTTTCGACTATTCAAGCAACTCGGCTTAGACAAACTTATGTAAGTAGTTCACCAAGTGTGTCTTGGGACCTGTTTGAGCCACATTATTTTTCTCATTCTCATTTTTCTACTCATTTTTAACCAAACATTTTTCAATAAAATAATATTGTTCATTACATCAATAACTTTTCCTTCATTTCAACGACATATTTCCCATCATATCAACAATAAAAATACATTCTTACTTCCAAAATGCGCACCAAACAAGCTCTTGGTATTGAAACTAAATTAACATCAAAACAAATCAGAGTGAGAAGCGTACTGTTATTTATACTTCAAGTATGATACTTAGTACAATATCTCTTTATATGTTCCAGATTTTCATAAAAGTAACAGCCGATGATTTATTGTTTTCAGGGTTTTGCTATTTCTTTTAAGTTGAATCAGATGTGACTTCGTTATTCATTAACTCGTCCTTAGAGGTACTTGTTAAGTAAATATTTTCAGTTCTCTCTTGTTTTAACATTTATTCTTCTTGTACACAATATGAAATGAGCTCATCAAGAGTCCACTTCCCCCTTTTGACAGTCGTAACTGATCTTGAATTAGTTGAATTGTGTAGAAACAGAAATCAAAACCAAATATACGAACAAGTCATTAGATAGCTTAAACTTTAATATCTTTAATTTTAAAATAAGATGAGATATATCCATGATATACTCTTATACGATTTTTAGCCTTATACTTTAGTAAAATCAAGTTCGCCAAAAGCATACTAGTTTCATTAAGAAATTCATTGGCAATAGTTATCTTATCGGACACAGTTCCCCTGAATGTTGTTGAAATTTCACGCTTCATGATCATTAGGCTTATGCGATTTGAACGATCCCATTTATCCGAGTCCCTTTTATTAGCAGAACTCTTATCTGTAAGAGTAGTTGATTGTTCAGTCATCAATGCAAGGTCTAGATTCATGCCGTCAAATAACGATACAAATGTTCTCTTTCCAGCCTTTAAACTTTGTTTCAAGCATATGAATTGGATTGATATCGGCAAATATCGCAGAAATTGATGTATTAGCTGAATAGAGAACTTAAACCGAACATATTCACATGAGAATTGCAATCAATAAATTCAAATAATGATGGTCCCCATCACATGACTGGACACAACATTGACATTTAGTTTTTGGACAAAAATATCAATTTGTAAGTGATACTCTTAGTGTAGTAATCAAATATTAATAATAAATCATGTCAAACATTAAGTTTATCTTTGGACCGACTCAACGTTCACATAAATTTTTATTACGCCAAAAAATAAAAAATAAAAATTGGTCACATCTGGCCAATCTTTTTGCAATGCATAAGTATACAATTACAACCTCATATAATATTTCCGTTAATCTCAATTCACTACAATTGGTCAAAAGAAAAGGGATGATTTCACTTTATCCAATCCATAGAAGTTCTCGGACAGCAAAGATTCAATTACACTACCATAATAAAATGACAAATTCAATCATGCCAAAAACAAAGAAATTAGGGATTAAACTTACCGACATGGACAGACTACCAAATTGATTCCCATATAAAAACTCGAATAAAATATCCAACTTTTGAAACTTAATCCATTCAATTATAATCACCAGAATTAAACTGGAAACTCGATATCAACAATCAAACTTGACTAAAACTTTCCCAAATTTGGGGCTAAAATTCACATTTCGAAATTGAGAAATTCAAAGGTTTAACATGGAATTGGATATGATACCAATTGTTAGATTTTATTAAAACTTTAACTCTCAAGAATTTGAAAACCTAATCACTTTATTGTCAAGATCATCGAGTCAAATTACTAAAAGAATTATTAAATGCAGAACAGAACTTAAAAAATATATAGTGAATGATTCTTTATTATTAGATCTTGATTCCAAATCTTAAATCTTGAATATTGGCCTTTTTTATTCTTGAGTTTGCTTATTGCTCCATAATCTTGATTGCTTCAATACATTCTTCTTGATTGTTGATTTTATGTTCTTAATTGTGGACTTTGTATCTTCCTTTTCAATATGTTTTTTCTTGTGTTCTTGCGTTGATATGATGTCATAAAGAGTAAGAAATTACATATGAATTGTTGATCATAACCCTATATATAGTTTTCATATATATGTATTCGGTTCATCGTCAAATACGATTCTAATGGATCCGATCTCTACACATATTTAGTCAACACTTTATTTAGATGTCCAAAACTCAATAACTTAACTTCCTTAATAAATCACTTTAAACATACTTAATTTTAAGATAGCATTTATATACAATTAATTATATATGCACGCCGACATAACAAATTCATTTTTTCCCAACATGTGAACCTTGACCGCGACTGGAGAAATTTGAAGCAACGGAAAAAGCTAACGATCTTTAAAACTGACACTAAATAATTTTTATTCGAGGGCATGATGCAACATGACAGTTCGACCTCTTCCGAGGGCAGACACAAGGGATGGGATGGGAGATCACATGATCCCCCAACTTTTGGGCAAATTCTTTTCTTTTCTTTTCTTTTTTTTTTTTTTTGCAGATTTTCTTTGTTTTTGTCTTAATTTTAGAAGTCATTACGAGATGTCATATAAAGTCGAAATATTGTATTTTTAATATCATATTGAAGTGTTCACGGTCTAATTTTCTACTTTGTCAATGGCGTGTGAAACGGTCAACCGTAACAAAGTTATTGCTTGTCAAAATATGCCATTTCAAACTAGTGTTTTGATAATATGCTAATTTTAAAAATTCTGCGACGATCGTACTCTAACCGAATCCACAAACAGCCGCATCATCTGGAAACTTGTTTCGAGATCTATATTATAGACATATCGAATGGTCTAAACAGATATTGAAAATAGTTAAAGGTGCATCAAATGTGCTTCTTAAAAAGAGCGGCTAATTCATTTTTTCTTTAAAATTTTTCAATTATTTCATTAACATTGATTATTTTTCTGCGAAAGATTTCTTAATGTAATTTACATAATTTTATTAGAAAATTTTACATAGGGTATCATATAATTTTTTTTTAAAATTTTACATTCGAAAAAGTCATACCCCATGTACATTTTCGATTGTGAATTTACATAGGGGTGTGACTTTTTTGGACGTAAATTTTCGAATGAGGGAACTTTATATGAAATATGACATTAAAAACTCTCGAAATTTTACATCCGAAAAAGTCATATTTCATGTAAATTTTTGGATGCAAAATTACATAGGATATGATTTTTTTTGGACGTAAATTTTCGAATGTAAGATTTATATTAATCAAAAAGTTTGATGGTGTCTTTTTAACTCAAAATTTCTATCTTGCCTCTTCCCAGTCACATTGGATCATGGATAACAAAATTTATCGTCCCCACTTGTCCTGTTTGACCATAAAGACCCCGTGCAATTACGGTTCGATTGATTGCAAGTAATGATGGCAAAAAAACTCGCCCCGAGCTGACCCGACCGGCCCCGACGCGACGCGCTGCGGCATTGCCTCAACGGGTTGGTGGGGAGGGGGCGCCCCACCCCGAAGCACCCTGAACCCGCCCCATGAAGAATAAAAAAATTAAAAATTAAAAAAAAATTAATTAACAGGAAATTTTTATAAAAAAAAAAATTAAACGGAGCAGGAAACGAGGCAAACACGCACCTCAAACCTTCATCGACCCGCCCCGTCTAAGGTGGGGCGGGGCACGGGGTGGGGTGGGGGAGGGCGAGGGTGCCCCGCCCCATTGTCATCTCTAATTGCAAGAGTGAAAAATGGGTGAGAAGAAAATGAATTTCAGGGAAAGTAATTGCCTAAAAATTGTTTTGCAATGAATTATTAATTTCGTATGTTTAATTGATATAATTTTCCACTCGAAAAATTTTAAAATTTTATGTTCGTTTGACTTTGTTTTACATGAAAATTGTCTATAAAGGGATAACTTTTTCTACAATTGGTTATAAAATTTGTTTCCATTGCCAAAAAGAAAAAATAAATGAAAAAATAAATCATTTTTTCATCAAAATTTAGTATTCGTTTGGCTTTGTTTTATATGAAAATTGTCCATTAAAATGATATTTTTTTTACAACTAGTTATGAAATTTGTTTTCATTGGAAAAAAAAATTGCAGTAGCCTAGAAAAGCTTTTCCCTCATCAATTTTGAGGAAAATAGGGGTAGGAGGAAAATGTTTTCCCTAAAAAATTTTAACAATCAAACAAGTCAAAACCAAGAAAATAGAATTTGTTTTCCAAATTTTAGAAAAACTATGCTCAATCGAACATGACCTTAATATAAAATGATTACCTCTTTATGCAAGTAGTTTCACAAAAAGTAACATTGACCATTTCTATGCTAAATTTCATTATTCAAACTCTTAGGATTAAATTGTTATTATGAATATTTTATTTTCCCAACGTTGAGTTGTTCAACTTTTATGTAAAATGATTTCCCCAAGTAATCATAGTCCAAGAAAGTTCCTAGCAATCCCCCACAATAATCTCCTCCACCTCACGCTACCCATATATATATATATAAATATATACGTCCCAATTCCATCTATACATATGTATGAGAAAAATGCAAGATTGGTCCTCAACTTGTTGGACAAATAACAAGTTAGTCCCTAACCTTTAAAAAGAAACAAAATAATAATCACCTTACGAGTATAGTTGCACAATCAATCGTGAAAGATAAATCCTCAACTTATTGACCGAATAATGAATTGATTTTTTCAAACATTTAAATAGAAAGAAACTATCCTCGATCTTCAATTACATTTACACAATCAAACCTTAGAGAAAAAAATCATCGAAATTTTCATTACATCATCGTGATCCAGAAATAATGAAAACACGTTTCACTTAAATATCTATGAATTAAACTAAGATAAAAATAAAATAAAATTTAACTTCTTAAAATTGAACGTATGAGACCGCTTGACAATTTAGTACAGTTTTAGATGGTTCTTCAATTATAATGAATGGTTGAGGACTAATTTTTTTTTGAAAGTTGGGGACCAATTTTCTATTCAAACGATAACACGAGGTTTAATAGTGCAATTTTCCAGTATTTAAACAAGGGTAAACTCCTTCAAAGGTTCCCAATCTTTTGTAAGTGTGGCAACCGGGTCCCCAACATTCCATTTGTGCACACATGTTCCCCAACTTTTTAACATTGCCTTAAGTATCCTCACCTACGGAAAACGCCTACTTAAAAGTTAAATGACCACGAGACATGTACATGATGTCTGATTAAAGGGCATAATTTTTTCCTCCATTTCGAATATTAGTATCAACACATGATAATAATACGTTTTAACATAAGAATCAATCTATTGTGTCAAATATCACGAGCGCGTTGTCTAATGGTTTAATGATTAAATAAATATTTTTTATTAAATGAGATTTATGATGTCGCAATGTAAAAAGGCTGTGGATATGGGTGCAAAAATGAAAGGTTGAGGACTTGACAGTCACCCCGACAAAAGGTCGAAGACCCCTACGAGAACAAGACCCACTCCCCCACCCCATAAGACCAACCCTGTATATGCACCCAAAATTCCAATCTATACATACATGCATATAACAAACGTGTATATTCCGCGTGGAATTTTCAAGGGCAACTCTAAAAGCCATTTGTGAAAAGTTTCAGTCAGTCAATTCTCCATACTCTGGACTGTGAATCTTCGCAAAAAGTCTCTCTGTTTTTGGTTGGAAAAGAGAGAGAATTTGTACACGAGAAGCGTTTTTTTCCCCCCATTTTAGCACAATATATTTCAATGAACATCAATCAAAGGATGGTTGAAAAGAAGTACATTCGAGCATTGTTGTTGTACTTTTTGGCATGGTCTGCTACAGCTGCTCATCAGCCTCAAACCACCAGCAAGAAACAGTCAAAATCGGGGAAAGGATTTGGGTCCTCTGTGTTTTTTCCTGTCACTGGCGATGTTTATCCAAAAGGGTATTTTTATTTCTTAAAACGTTCATTAGATTTGTTAAAAACTTTATTAATTATTGATGGGTTTTTGGTTTTTTGTATGCATGTGGTGTTTGATTGTGTTTTGAAGGGGATATTGGGTGGAAATTGATATAATTTTTATTTTGGGTTTCTATTAAGTTGAAGGTTTAACCCTACTAATTGTTTTCTGTGAATTGTTCTACTTTTTGTTCATTTGTAGTGGAAATGATTGAGAGTTGAAATTTCTGGTATGTACATTTCTAGTAAATTTCCATGATTTTGTTTTCTTGACAAGGTTTGTTGAACAGGAATTTTTATCAATACATTTTAGTCCAAGCTGGAAAATTAGTTTTTCACATAAAAAAGTACGCACTTTTTGGCAAGTTTTGGCAATGTGGTCTTAGCAGTCAGCAGATGTTTCTTGCCATGCATTATGGCATGACATGTCGGACTGGAGATTAAAGAAGAAAAAGAAGTTAAAATATATTCTGTTAACTCCATTATAGTGTATCAAACACGCCCTTTATATATATAACCTAGTTCCTTCCGGCTAATGAAGATACTATGCTAGTCTTCCCAGTGGATCCTTCTTATCCTGAAGAATTAAATGAACCAAGTTCACCTATGCAAGAGAGAGCAATAAAAATTTGTAGCTATAACCAAGTTCACCTATACAAGAGAGAGCAATAAAAAATTGAATTTATAGTGATTCTTTTCCCTTCTCTTTTGAAAATACCTGAGGGCTGAGGTTAACCACAATTCCCGGTCTTTGCGTGTTGGATTCAAGTTTTTCGGTTGATATAATTACAAAAATACTTTTTGTTTAATTTTTACATCCATAGTTCCAAGTGGTTTTCGCATGTTCATAAGATCCGTTTAAATCACTCGATATAAAGTTTGATTGTTCGCTGCGTATCCTTCATGCAGGTATTATTATGTAACGATCAATGTTGGCCAACCTCCGAAGTCTTACTTTCTTGACATAGATACTGGCAGTGACCTCACTTGGCTCCAGTGTGATGCACCTTGCGCTAAATGCACTCCGGTACTCTTTTTTTTATAACTAATAATTCTGTTTAGTAAGCGGTTATTTTCAGAATTTTGCTAATCTCCCTCCTTTTTTTTCCCAGTCCCCAAACGGTCTTTATAAACCCAACAAAAACCTCATCACATGTGAGCATCCCCTATGTGTCTCACTTCACGGGCCTGGGAACCATAATTGTGAAACCCCCAATGAGCAATGTGACTATGAGGTGACTTATGCTGATCAAGGTTCATCTCTGGGTGTGCTGGTCTTGGACTCATTTCCTTTTAGGTTCTCCAATGGTAGCGTATTAGCTCCTCGTCTAGCATTCGGGTGAGTTATATTCCTGTCATCAGTCTTTATTTCACTTTTCTCTCTTTTGATATATTGGAGGGCTGATTGTTTTGTATGGATATTTGGCTAAGGTTAAAATAAGTAAAGGTTACTTTTAAGCAATTTTTGTTTCCAAACATGTTCTTTTGTCTTACTCCTAAGTTAAAAAAAGTTACTTATTTTGAAAGTAAATCTCATCTTACTATGAAAGAGCATGTTTGGCTAAGCTTATATGCAGCTTATTAGCTGCTTTGGCAGCATCATGTAATCTATTTTCAGTTTAACCGACAAAAATGTTATTTGCTTTAATTTCAGTTATCTACAAGCATGCCGTTGAGCTAATAGCCGAGCATTCTTCTTGAATGCCATCTCAACTTAAAAAATCATGATCCTTTTATTTCAGACGACAATTACAAGGCTGTCATCTCATAGTTATATCAAAGAATCATGATTGGAATAGAAAACCAAAAGTCTGACTTTTTATCCAAGTAATTTTATTTTTCTTTCCTGACACTGATGTGCAGATGCGGATACAATCAAGAAGTTCCGAATTCTATTCATCCGCCTTACACAGATGGAGTCCTTGGTCTTGGCAGTGGCAAAACAAGCATTGTTGCACAATTGAGCGAGATGGGCCTGACAAGAAATGTTGTGGGTCACTGTTTAAGTGGGCAAGGTGGGGGGTTTCTTTTCTTTGGAGATGATTTTCTACCGCCTTCGGGGATCATTTGGGCACCAATTTTGAGCCAAATGTAAGCCCATTTAAGTTATGTTGGTCATCTTTCAAACATGTTTGATAGGCAATACTAGACGGTATTGAATAGTATATTGGATAAGATCGTATCTTCTTTAATACTATTTAGTACTTTACTGTTCATCTTATCAAACAAGCTCTTAGCGCATCAGAGTGGAAAGAAAATGATGTGCTGTATCCATGGGGTTTAATTGTAATTTTCAGGGAACACTACTCTCTGGGGCCGGCCGACCTCCAGTTTGGCGGCCAAGCTACTAACATTAAGGGCATTCCAATAGTTCTTGACAGCGGCAGTACCTACAGTTACTTCAGTTCTCAAGCTTACAGTGCCCTAGTTTCTATGGTGAGGTCGAGCTGTTACAATTTTTTTCTGAAGTTCTCTATCTGCGTGCCTGGAGCTAACTGTGATTGCTCCTTTTTAAGATAAATAAAGACATAAATGGGAAGTTAACTACTGCGGTGGGGGACAAAAGCCTCCCAGTCTGCTGGAAAAGTGCAAAGCCCTTCAAATCCATCCGTGATGCCACTCATTACTTCAAGCCATTAGTTTTGAGCTTCAGAAATGGCAAAAAGGTCCAATTTCAACTGCAGCCGCAAGCTTATCTCATTGTCACGGTGAGATACTCTTTCAACCAGTTTTGTGTTTCTCGGCAGTTATATAGATATTGTTGGACCTCTGGTGCTTAATCATTCTATTTTTACCATATTGGCCATATTGGATATCCCATACATCTATTATAAGGTCGCCCTAATGTTCCTACTATTCAACATATTTCACAAGGGTACTTTTTTTGGTGTGCGGGAAGCGTTAGATCGCCTTATACTCCTGTTCTTCATTAAGTGAAAACCTAAAGCTGCAAAGAAGACACCTCTCGCAGATTGAGAGTGAACAACTGTGAATGTATACATGCTTTGCTTGTTTCTGATTTTATTATTGCTATGGTAACAGTAGGAATTAGGACTTGGAACATGTTTGGCTGTACCTATTTGTCAAAGTTTTCAAATTTACGGCTTTCAAAAGTGAATTTTATCGTACTTTCTAGAAAAGTAACTTTTAAACACAGCAAAATGTGCTCGCGTAACAATAAAATTAGCTAAGCTTGAACTGGAATTTTTCATTTCAGGAACATGGCAATGTGTGCTTAGGTATCTTGAATGGAAGTGAGGTCAAGCTAGGAAATCTCAACGTTATTGGAGGTATGAAACTCGATACTGATATATTCCTACATGGATATTCTTATTTAGCAACTAAATTTGCCGTCAAATCTTCCATTTGTAGACGTATCTCTGCAAGATAAATTGGTGGTTTACGACAACGAGAAACAGCAAATAGGATGGGCTCCAGCAAACTGCAACAGGCTTCCCAAGTCCTGACCAATTTTATTCTTTTTGTTTGCTTCAGCTTTCTTGGGCGGGGGCAATCTTATCAGCATTTTTTGTTTACTTATTAACAGCATGGATCGTGATTATGTCGACGGGTATTATCAAGCTTATGCTGCTGACTTCTTTCAAGAAACTTGCCCTGCTAGTTTTGATTCCGGGAGGAAGAGGAAGCAAGGCAGAAAGTAAAAGAAGATGATTTCTTGCAGATGTAAACTTAATGCTGTTCCTGTTCTATATAATTTTTGATGGTTTTGTAAGTTTAGTACTTTGTTGTTACATATGTAGTTAGAACCTTATTACATTTGGGAATAAAGGGAACAATACATAAATCAGATTTTTAAGTATCATCGTTTCAAAATTAAGGATAGAGATTTTAAATTTCAAAAATAAGGTTTTCATTAAAAATTATTTATGAATTAATTAATTAATTATTTTATTNTGAGGGTCATGAAAATAGTATTTAATAATTGTAGCGTCTTTAATAAAAGGGATCAATACATAAATCAGATTTTTAAGTATCATCGTTTCAAAATTAAGGATAGAGATTTTAAATTTCAAAAATAAGGTTTTCATTAAAAATTATTTATGAATTAATTAATTAATTATTTTATTAATAAATATAGAAATGTTACAGATCTATGCAATTTGGTCATAATTCAAAAATTTTAAGGTCGTAATTTAAAAATTTTATATGTTACAGTTCGTTCATAGGTCACAAATTAAGAATTTAAAAGTTAAAATTTGTTCATCGAACACAAATTACAAAATTTATTTTATGGCTACAAAATATTAAATTATAGTTCACATATTAATGAATTTGTAGGTCACGGTATTTATTAGTCACAATTTATTATTTATTGGTCACATACCAACTAATTTATTGATCACAATCAACAAATCATTTATGACCATCACCAACACGACACCACCGTCGTCTCCACCGTCAACACCAACACCAACACCACATAAACCACCACCGCTGTTAACAACAAAATCACTATTTCAAACATCACAGCCAACGTTATCACCACCACCACTACACCAATAACGGCACCGTCGTCACTGCCTCCATCGCGTCCCACC